>JBCAUA010648382.1:0-15772 GCA_038406235.1 Peronia verruculata
CCCCCCCCCCCCCCCCCCCCCCCCCCCCCCCCCCCCCCCCCCCCCCCCCCCCCCCCCCCCCCCCCCCCCCCCGAATGCGGAAATATATGCTCTCCGAAAATGTTAAATGGCGCATCCAATACATTGATCTTCCTAGAAACTACCTATCCTCTCAAGGAATCGTGAGTTCCGACTCTCTCTCTCTCTGCGTAATTTACTTACAGACTGACTCATCTTTTCACTCATTTATTTACTCATTAATTAATTCATTTACTCACTCACTCTCCTGCCCACTCATCTACCCACCCAATCACTCATTTATTCATTCAATCATTCACTCACTTGCTCACTCATTCACTCACTCACTCACTTATCAATATCACTTATCTACTCACTCCCTTATCTATTCACTCATCTAACTAACTCACTCACCCACTCACTCTCTCAGTCACTCACTCACTCGCTCATTCAGCCAAACGTTTCCTGTCCGACATCATGGCAAGCAGCCTTCCACCACCCCGACTAGCCTATGATATATGGCACGATATGAAGTCGCTATACGGGGGTGTATCCGCAGTTGGTTAGGTTCTGGCCAAGGTATACATGCTTAGCCTGTGGTATAATGAGCGCTAAGGCTACTGCTCGCTTTATGTGATTACCTCTATCTGGGAACCCCGTTGGAGATTCCCGTTTCAAAGAAGAGTGATTTCCTGTTTTGTACAATGTATTCTATGGTACTAACAATATATTTGCATTGCACAGTGGGATCATTTGTGAATTCATTTAAGGTGATATTTCAACAACTTTAAAGGAGAGAAAGAAAATGGGAGAGGAGAGAGATGGAGAAAGTGATAAAAGAACAAAAATAGAACTAAGCAACATTGAAAGAACTTTGTCATGTCTTTTATTATATTATTGTCACAGCGGTGCATTCTTCGAGCAGCCATGCAATGATTTGGGCAGGGGAGGAAGGAAACAATGTCACAATGTATGAGCGAGGAGTTACTTTGTTCCCTGCTGTAGATCAGTAGATATCATGTGCATGTGTCGATTCAGCTTGGCTCCAAAAGTGCATCCTGAAAATCACCGTGAGTCGAAACCCACTTGGTAACAACTACTTTCCCCTCCTCCCATTCATATACTTGTACTCACAGTTTTCTTTGTTCTTTCTCCTCCCCGTTGTGTTCGTCTTTCTTCCTCTTCCCAGCTACATTATTTTCTCACCTGCCCCCCTCCCGCACCGTATTTGTGGTTGTGTATGTGCTTGCTTGTTTGTTTATCTGCTGTTGCTGATCTATGTGGATCACGTCTCAAACAAAGTTAGTGAAACGAGGTCAGATGACGTCTAGGAGATTGAGTTTGTAGCTGAGCGGGTTGTCGGTCGCGGATAGGGAATTCCCAGTTTTTTGTTTCTCTGATTCGGCTAACGATCTCTTTCTCCCACCTCCCCCAGCCCCTCTCTGCTCTCTCACCTTTTTAAATAAGTGTCGTAGCTTCGTCGTTGCTTTTTACCCTTCAGCTCGCAATGTGTATGAAGTTATGATATTAACTGGGAAAACAAATCCGGCTGCTGATCGTGGGACCCGAGCCAAATCGTCATAAAGTGGGCTAGGTTTATCGCTCGTCTTGGCAATACATTCCGCCTGTGTACAACAGTGAGTGGATGTCTGTGACTGTAGCGCTCAGTGCAAGTACAGACTTTGAGCCAAGATGTGTCCCGTGGAAAGTGGAGTGAATATTATGACAAACAAACGGTGAAAGTGATGAATTTCTATGTAGCCTACCAGTGTCAGATGGATTAAGCAGCCTTTAACCAGTGACAGTAGCAGTATGTCCTTTCTGGATGCTTTGACCAGTTGTTTCGGCGTACGTATATTTCTTTACTCATTGTTACCTGTATTAGGAGTGCACGATATTTGCTAGCTCCTTTGTTACTGTTTTTATTATTTTCAGTTATTGTCATGATTACTCCTTTAGATATTATTCTTGTGTTCTAGATATTATTCTTATGTTCTCCCATGCATGAGACATTGTAATACGGAAATCAATAGTAATCAAGTTTTCAAAAATCTTGGTAGGCCTACTAGTATAGATATTCATTCAGCCCAGCTACAGCGGGCAGTTTACCTTTACTTACAAATTACCATAGCAGATTCTTATCTAATACTAGTAGTCTGCTTGTTCTTGATTAGCCAGCAGCTCATGAACGCTTTTTAACCATAAATATTTAAATCATAACGTTAGCAAAAAGTAGTAAATAGGCTATGTTTAACGTGCCATCTTGTCCTCGATTCACCTCTGACAGACAGAACTGCATTTACAGACATTTTTACGTTTACAGTTTGCAAAACTCAATGTGAAATGATGTAATCTAAGCCAGCAGAGGCATTTTATTCGTCCTTCTTGTTCCTGTATTGAAGTCCTGATGTTACTTCATGTCTGGAAGCCTGTTGAGCCCATTCTTAACGGGACGACGTTTCAGATTATAGACTGGGTTGATTAAAATGTTTTGTGTTTGTTGTTGTTGTTGTCGTTTGTTTGGTCGTTGAGTCCAGTTGATTGAAACGTGTGTGTGTGTGAGACAGAGAGTTTGTCGGGGGTTGAGGACGGATTGAGGATGGGACGAGACCGTTGTGGTCCTGTCACTTACTTAAGACGAAAAACAAAGAAGCACAAAGGATTGGCTGCTAGTTTCACCGTTTCTTTCTTTCATTCTTTCTTTCTTTATTTCTCTCTTTCTTTCTTTCTTTTTCCTTTTGTCTTCTTTTTTTTTTTTTTCTCCCAATTCTTATTTTTCAGTGTTTCCTGCTGTCATGTCATCCACCCTATTTTTTCTTTCCCTTCTTCTAACCCCATCCGTCTCTTTCTTCTTTCATTCATTTGTTCCTTTGTCCTGTTTCTCTTCCACCATTCCTCCATCCTTTCCTTCCATCCCTCCCGGCATTCTTTCCTTCCCCAGTTCCTTTCTCCTATTCTTACTTTCTCTTTCTTTCTTTCACTCATTCATTCCTTTAGTCCACCTAGGTATTCTTTTTACTTTTCCCCTCTTTTCTTCTGTTCACTCTACTCCTCGCCTCAGCATGTATTAAATTTCACTCACTCATTCATTCATTCATTCATTCTTTCATTCATTCATTCATTCATTCCATGCCATTGTATAGAATGTCATTAATTGGTTCGTCCATTCAACACGTTTAACAGTCAGTGGTTGTATCCAATACTAGTACATCTAAGAAAAGAACATGTATCTTCACAGGTATTCCCGGTATTTCCCGTCTCCATGTTCAATTGATAACAAAATATATTACCTGTGCTAACTCCCGTTCCAGCGTAATCCAGTCTATACCAGACATGACATAAACTGTACTGTGACATAGTCATTAGTGCGTGGGCGCCATTCACTCGTCCTGTTTGCTTTCGTTTCCTCTATTGTTGCTTTTTTGTTGTTGTTGTTGGTGGAAGTGTACACACTAGCTGGTAGCTGCCCTTCCAAGTTTAAGGGGGTTAGGGCGGCGTCCAGCAATGTTTTTTGTTTTAAAAAATATGACAGCATACCCGTACATTTTTCATTTTAAAAATCCTGCCTTTTCTGTATATAAAAGTAGTAAAAAGTGGATATGCCTATTATGACGTGTTTGACCCAGGGTTATTCAAGGGATGCCCCAATCAACTGCCAGCCAGGAATTGGCTCGGTCTGATTTGCTATATTCAGTGTAGATCATCCTTAATTGAAGAGATATAGGCAAATGATGCCCATGCCTGATTTAGCACTTGATTGTGACCTCTTGTAGAAATATCCTGAGCCAGAAATAGATATTGGGTGGCCACTCTGAGGAGCAATAAAACCTTGATCAGGCAGATTATGGGTGTTAGGTTTCAGCAGTATAAGCAGTGAAATTCCGCCCTCCCCTTTTTTCTGCTGCTTCAGAGCACAGTTAATTGTGGGCTATCTACCACAGTAAAGGACAAGACACTCTTGGTTTTAACAGAGAAAGATATGAAAGCCACAGATAAGCCTTCAAAAACTGGAGGTGGCTTTATAAGAGCCCTAATAGTGGTGGGGATAGATATCAAAATTTGAGAAATGATATGAATAGAAGGCCAGGAAAAGCCAATAAAGTACACAGAAGTCGTGGAGAGAAGACAAGTATGTAAAACACAAGGCTGTTTTGGGACCAAATGCCAAGCAGAAAAACTCACCATGTCAGTTTTTCCCTTTGAAAAAAATGTAAACACATTTTTCCTCAAAACCTGATTTTCTATCACCATTTTGCCATCTGCTCCTTTCTTGACCAATTCTAGCCAGATGTGGCATACTTTATTTTCACAACAAGACCAAAAAAGGCACCTGTGTTTGGCTCATTCTGTATCTACGTTTAGGAGAAAAATAGATTTCTGTTTATGAAAAAAGTGATGAAATTTGAAATTTCTCTACATGGCACTTTCAAAAATTTCTAAAACAAATTTCATTTGCACATGAGGAAATGGAAAATACATAACTTGTTAGATAATACATGTATGCCAAGACATCACACTGATAGAATTTCATTAAGTTCCATTGATATTTTGACTGAGGAGAAAGAATTCAAAGATTGCCATTTTCAGGAGGCCAACATCCAAGTTGGTGACCTCTCCATGGCAACCATTCAACAAAGTCTGTTTTTTTTTTTTAACACTGTTTCCCTGTAATTTGAACACGTCAAACTCAGTGGAAAAGGTTTATTATGAGAAAAAGTAGCCTCCGGGATGTATCTCCCCCCCCAACACCTCTTTTTTTTTTCTATACCATCCCTCTCCCCAGTAATTTCTCAACGAACATCAGTCAAGAGCCTGACAAGGGCGTAAAATGCCAAAAATTTGCACGATACGACACAGCAGTGAAACGCTTTGGCAAGACAATTCTCTCTTCATTTCTTATACCTATTATTATTGTTTACCATAAAGTATAAGGTTTACATTGGTATGAAAACAATGATTCCTCCAGTCAGGTTCAGTGAATGATTGATAGTCTCAAGGAGTTGAAGAACAGAAACAATTTTGGATGAAACATCTCATTGGTCAAATTTCTAGGGTATTTTGAATCTCTGTGTAGTTTTATTTTTACCATTACAAGTATTATTATTGTCATACTTTATGCCTCTGTTTAAAAATGTGTGTATTGTTGTGTTGTTGCAGGGGCGGGGAAGGTTCCAAGTGTCAGCCAGTGACAAGCGGAGCCAGAGTCAGCCCAAACGCCTGAATGTCCAGCAGGCTGTTCAGCTCCAGCAGAAACTACTGGCGGCCATGGACTTTGAGGATGAGGACAGTGTAAGTATGAGACTGTTCTTGTATTCGAGATAACCTCCACCAGGAGATTGAAAGACCTATATAGAAAGTTATATATGTTCTCATACCAAGAATGGCCACCACTTGCATGTTTGTTGTTTCAATTGGCAAAAATACTTACGACTGACAGAAATGTTGAATTTTCAGCTTTAGTCGAAATTCAAACTCTTTGGTCATTACCTACTTTCTTACTTTTTTGCTGCTCAGCTGCCAACCTTTTTTTTTTTTGAGTTTACAAGACAGTCTGGGTATTATAGTAATTTGCAATAAAAATCCCTCTCATAACTTGTGAAACCGGACATACGAAAGTTTAGTGCATGCTTTAGGCAAGAGTTGAACTGTTGTTTGGGGACTGTTCAAAGATCGAGATAAAAATTCATAGCGCTTAATTCTTCATACCTGACAATGCAGTCAAGTGGTCGCATGGGAGTTACAGAAAGAAAATCAGCACGTAAGAGTACCAGCAACAGTAAATAATATGCCCATGGTCCCACAAAGAGTAATGTAAGAGGGCAGCTGTTTGCAATCTAGATCAAGAGCTAGATCTTGAAAATACATCTAGTCTAGTTACACTCAGTGATGTTGATGACGGCACTGCCTCAGGGATCTTTTCAATTTTTTAAAATTTCAACTAGTTATATAATATTATAGTCCCATCCCAGGATCTTACGAAAATTTGCAAAATTTCTCTCTAAACAATGCAAACTTCTCCTAGCATGAAAAGCCTGGCTTTTTTTTTTTGCTTTTTTAGAAGTGTCTTACGTAATTGGACAGTGCCAGACTCCCATGGTGAATTATATTGGGGGGGGGGTGTCAATTTTCTCTGACTTTTTTGTGACAACAGTTTGTCATTCCTGCACTTAATTCACTTCAGTTTAGTGGCTTGCAGAAAAGGTGTTGTTGCCAGTGCCAATGATCAAAATTATCTGCTCCTCCCTTCTCTTAACTGACCGAACTGATATCCACCAGGTAGCACTTTCCATATCACTACTTCATGAACAAATGACCCCAGGTCATATGGCACTCCTTATGTTTTCCAATTACTTGTCATTGAAATGTGAAGCATAACAGAAAGTGACAATATACTGGCATTCCTCAGCCCATCAACTTTTAACCTTCAAAACCATCCATTCACTTTTCCATCCATCCATCTATTCATCATTAATCCATCCATCCATTTATCCATCCATCCATCTATCCATTCATCTGTCTGTCTATCTACCCAGCTTTTCATTTTTCCAAGCATCCATCTGTTAGTCTATCCATCTTTCCATTCATCCATCTGTTTGTCTATTCATCCATCCATCTATCCATCCATCCATCCATCTATCCATTAATTCTTCCTTCCACCTTGCCATTTGTCTATGCGTCTGTTTTCCATACAATATGACAGTCTCAATATGTCATATTTCAGGATCGCAAAGTAATACTGGGTATCTGCGCCATGTCCAAGAAATCCAATTCCAAGCCAATGAATGAAATTGTTCGCAGGCTGGTGCCCAACTTTGAAAGGTTACAGGTAGGGAGAACAGAATTTATGTCATATCATACTTCACAAATATCAAAGACAGGCATTGTAATAACATTTTTGACATATTTTGTTGTCTATTTGTGATTGAAACATCACATTAAATTTACTATGCTAAGATTTTTCTTCATAGGCAGTGTGTCATATACAACCATGTTTTGCCTGTTGGGTTTCCTTTAATAAAAGGGTCACCATGTCCTTTGTTTATTTGATCTTCATTCACTCTTTTATTCATTCATTCATTCTTTCATTCATTCATTCACTCATTCATTCTTTTGTTCATTCATGCATTCACTGTCATTCATGTATTCATTCATTTCTTTTTATTTATTCATTCATTCATTCAGATGATTTATATCATATTTCCCCTGAGTTTGCAGGTCTGGTGTGAAAAATATTAATTGGCAAAGATCTATTAACTGCATGTATATGTTTTTCCAAGGAAAATTGTGCAGTAGATCTGCAAATTTGTTTTGTCCTAGTGTATTGGCAACTGTATGGGAAATCACTTAACTGAAAAACACGTAAAACAGGTCTATATGTTTAAGTTAGCAGGGTGGGACTATGATCTCCCTTATGCTAGACCCATTAACCTGTGCTCTGTTTGTAGCAAAATTTTGTTTCGTTTCTCATACAGGTTCTCATATTTGATGAGGATACCATCTTGAACAAGCCTGTGGAGGAGTGGCCCATAGTGAACGCCCTTGTCTCATTCTTCTCCCATGGATTCCCACTAGAGAAAGCTATAGCTTACAAAAATCTGCGACAGCCTTTTGTAGTCAATGATTTGGAGATGCAGTATATACTGCAGGACAGGTGAGGAGAAGTAGTAAAGTCATTGCGTAAAGTTTGGCTACATTTTTTTCTTTTTTTCTTCCTGTCTTATTTCTTTCCTCTTTCTTTCATCGTTTCTTCTCTCTTTACTCGTTTCTCGTATACTTTGAATTATCTTGCAACTCCATCAAAATCTTTTGTTCCATCAGCTGAGAATACATAATTAAATATGACAGGTATCAAGACACTATTTCTGAATATGTGGGAATCAATGTAAATGAAGTAGCTGAATTAAATGTTAGATAAAGAATGTTTTTGTTTTAACTGATTGAATACTGTTTAATCGTATATTGGCTTACCTCTAATATTTGCATCAAAATCTTCCACAGACGAAAGGTGTATGCTATGATGAAGGAGAACAACATTCCACATCCAAGATATGCCGTCCTTGACAGAGAAAATGACCCAGACTGTACGTTTTTTTGGCGTCACAAACAGATCAGTTCTCATTTTATAAAAATCTTTTTATAGTGTTGAGGCAACCATTTCTAGCAAAAGGCACATCCTGTGTCTGCCTTTGGAGATGAAAGTGATTCCACAGCCTTTCCTTTTTACATCATTGATATGGAATATCAAATTTTGCCCCCTTTATTACTTATTAGTCTTCTTAGATAGTATATTAACTTTAAAAATGTTAGAAGAACTTTGTGGATTGTCAGTGTTATCAATGTGATGTTTTTTAATGTTCAAGAAATAACAATTCAGACCCAAAATGATATTACAAGATAAGTATCTTGTTACTGAATTTCATGTTTTTCGATTAGGAAAGGTGTAAGCAAAGTACAGTGAGTGAATCTCTGTGCAAATGGACTCCCTGACACTTCTCAGGCTCAAGTAGTAGGTTACCACTGAAAGATTTTATCTGTGTGAAATTTTATCTTGTTTTTTACTTTAAGCAGATATGCCAAGTGAGAAATGCTAATGATTTTGTATTGGAAAAAAATTTTTTTTGTTGGGAAATACTATGGTACCAACAAAAACTTGAGGTGGAGATATTTTATTTGTTCTAATGTTTTTGTTCTTCTTTTCTCTTTTTTTTTTTTTTTTAATTGAATTTTAAGGTAAAGTAGTGGAAACGGAAGACTCCATAGAAGTGAATGGAACCTTGTTCATGAAGCCATTTGTAGAGAAACCAGTGGACGCAGAGGATCACAATATTTACATCTATTTCCCTGTACAGGCAGGAGGAGGCAGCACACGGTTGTTTCGTAAGGTAGTTGTCAATGCTTGGCCCACTGGTTCGCGAAAAGGGGACTCTTGGTCATCAGGGAATTGGTTCTTCAAGGATTGTTTGCATTAGAACAGAAAGTAGAACACTGTACACAAATGACATGGGAAAAGTTCCAGTGGACCTTTGATAGTGTGAATCATGAATATCCAGTTTGCATATAAATTGTTGTCTTACAGTATGTTACAGTACAACATTTGTCGCACATGTCAAACAATTTCAAGCCTAGTTGTCAGCTGTTTAATGTTCCTGATTCCCAGGCTTCTTCATTATTTTAGTATTCCTCTCAGCAATTTTCTCAGTATTTTATGAGTGAAAATTTCCTCTGTAACATTTTGTGTTGATTGTAAGTTAGGTGCTATTTGATTGGAATTATTGCAATAATAATATACTATGTATGATATAAATGCGATATATTGTGGTATTGTTTACATAAAAGGAAAGAAATCTCCTAATCTCATCATTTTATTCATTTATATATTTAAAAAAAAATTAAATGTTAGGAAAAGCCAGTATATGGTTCGAAAGTTTTGACAGCTTTGAAGTATGACGTGTCAAGATCTTCAACCTTATTTCAGACCTTCAAATACTAGAAATTGCAGGAAATTTGTGCAGCACAAAACATTAACCATTTAGACCAGGATGTTTGCAGCTCTCTTCATAAAGTACATTTGCTATTCTTACTACTTTCTGAAGTGAAATACTTCTTTCAGACAAAGAATGTTGGTTGGTTTTCGGGGGTGTTTAGAATTTGGAAGTAATCTACCTTTTTCATGGCAGCATATGGAATTTCATTTGGCTCTTCAAATATCAAGTGGATGCTCTTCAGACTGAGATCAAATCTTTTACAGCTGTCATCAGGTAGCATGGCTTGTTTAAAAACACAAGGTCCCAATGTCTCTGATGCCATTCTGCCACCATGATTAATGCCTTTGTGCTGATCAATGCTTTGAAGTTTAGTAAGGTGTTTTCAGGTTCATTTGTCAATGTTATCTGTGAAATAAGTGATAAAAAGATTTGTCATTTAAATCTGTTCGAGGAATTTGTCATTTATGCACTTCCATTGTCACTGCCTGATATGGTATGTATGACAGGTATGCTATGTCATGCATTTTGCGTGGAATCAGATGTCAGTTTTTTATGAACAGAGGTATGAATGTCAAGGGAAAGAAAAATGAGTGCACTTGTGTCAGGGAAACAAATTAGCTACATTTTCTCTATGCTGGACTACACATGCTCAAAGTATACTTGTATGACCCATTTTCTCAGTGAGGCCATCCTTGATATTTGTTTCTCACAGTCTTACAACATACCTCAGTTGTAGAGATTCAGATTTTTTCAAGTCTTTACTTTATCAACCCATCCAACATGGCTTGGCTTGCTGTGTGCTGGATCTCAAAACAGAAAATGGATTCTAACATGCCCCAGAATGTTCAAATTATCTGCATCTTCAAAAGAGTCAGGCCAGAGCATGCTTTTACTCTCAGCGCTTCCTCCATCTGGTGTTCAGAATGAGATAGTTACAGTGTTTCATTGGATTTCATTTCACATATAGAAGGCATATTCGATGCAGTACTTTAAAATTTTGTTCTCATCATCTGTGCATAATGGCAGTATAAAATGACAGAAACAGCTCTTTTTTCGCAAGTACGTAAAGTGGAGAGAGTGAAAAATTTCAGATTCGTGCAGAAACCTTTGCTGTGACAGGGCAAATATCACTCAGCTGTTTTGTGCCTTACATTTGTCATGCTCACATGATCTGGATCATGGAGACAAGAAAAAATTCAGCGTACATCTCATTTGTGAAAATTGCTGTTCATTAAAAATTATTACTAATGATCTATGAGGAGAGTAAATGCATATGTCTCACGCCCAGGGCAAATGAGTCGGAAGTCGATCAGAGATATTTCAAGTCACAGCTGTTTTTAACTATTTTCCGAATGAGATACCAAAGTATTTTATTTGTTTTCCCCAAAATGAAAATTCAATCTTTTCTAACCTGAAAAGAAAAATTTGGTAGTTGAGTCGGAAAATAGTCAAAAATGGCTGTAACGCGTGATCACATGGAGCGACTTCCAACTCATTTGCTTTGGGTGCGAGACATATAGTACTGAGTTGATTTTTGTCCAATTTTTTTGTGTAATGCAGGATGCCATATTTACTAGGTTAACCTCGGGCTGGTCTGAAGGACAAATAAAAACTTTTTCAAAACTCATTCACTTATACCAAAATACAGAGGTTAGTAATAAAAAACATTCCAGCTTTCTGAAAATTATAATTGGATTTTAGTGGCATTTGCTTTTCTGCTCCCCACATTATGTATGTTAGCCTGAACACCTTTGATTATTGTCTATTTTACCATTGGATTTTCTTGTCTCAACTCCAGTCTTGTATTACACAGGTGAAAGATCGCAGCAGCGTGTACTCTCGATTCTGCCGCGTGCGTAACAAAGGCTCCTATCTCTACGAGGACTTCATGCCAACAGATGGCACTGACGTTAAGGTGATAGTTGTTGTTAAGATTCATCAGTAGTAAGACGTCCACTTGTCGTTTAAAAAAAGTTTTGTTTCCATTTATTTTGCTTATTGTTTTGTTGTTTTTTTTCAGTGGCTGTATCATTATGTAATTTTCATTACACAAAGCATTTTGAAGTTGTGATGTAAAGTGCCAGTGTCTTAGCGTTTTCCATGCGCGACATATTACCATGCTTGTGCCAAGCCCCATAGGCAACACTCCAGTTGATCACCATGCTTTCTTCAACAGGCAGATAATTTTAATTGGCAGATAATTTTAATTGTTGATCATAGAATCTGTATGTCCTGCGCCCAGGGCAAATGAGTCAGAAATCGATTGGGGAGATTTCAAGTTACTGCTGTTTTTAACTATTTTCTGACTGAGGTACCAAATTGTTTATTTCTTTTCCACAAAACAGAAATTCAACCTTTTCTAACCTGAAACGAAAAATTGGGTATCTGAGTGGGAAAATAGTTAGAAATGGCCATAGCTCATGATCGCCCAGAGCGACTTTCAACTCATTTGCTCTTGGCACTAGACATACATGCTAGACATCAGACAGATGGTAAATGTGTAAGGAATACTGATTTGAGGAGATAGGAGAAAAGTAGTTCAGCAGAACTGTTTCTTTGAAGTGAAAAATTAACAGTTGTTATCAAGATTACATAGTATTTCTTAGAAAACTTTCTAGATCTAATCTAGTCACTGCTAGCATTATAAAGTGATTAGTACAAGTTCTGTCTGAATCCAAATACAGCAGTTAATTTTGAGTAGAAGTGCTTCAATATGTAAGACTTGTGGGGAGAGGTGAGATGGATAAAGTGTTGAGTGTCTACTTCTTTTGGTTCCATCGGAAAAATTAATTTTCAAGAATAAAACTGATACTGTTTTTAAAACAGAACACCCAGAATTGCTCTTATTGTAAAGACACTTTTAAAAATTTATGGACCAGATCAACACTATATATTGTCAATGGCTACAGTAGCAAAAACCCATATTCACAAGATATCATTGATTGGTGGGGAAAGAAGTCTATCAGTCCACAGCTAGTAGTATATTCATGTATGGAAATGAGAGGGTCCAGTTAAGGTTATATTACCACTTTCAACCTCCTATGGGTGGTTTTCTCAGAATGAGGGGATAGCTCAGATTTATCAAGAACACAAAGCTTGTCACTCTTGCCCTACATCTGCACTGTAGTGCATTGCTCAGAGATTAACTGAAACTGATACTTTTTGATAAGCACAGCTTACATAATGCTTCTACCATGACTTTGTTGTAGTCGCTATGGATCTTGCTGTGGTAGATGTTATTGTGTGGGTATAGAGCTCTACCCAAAGACGTACAATGTGATGAGGACATTGGCACACAACACATTTCAGATAATGTGCGTCTGTGACACAGGCATTAAGACATAATGGAAATTTATAACATAAAAGTCTATGGTGCTCTTGAAACATGTACAAAACTCAGTCAACTACTGTGGGCAAACAGAAGAACAGAGGGAAAATGCTAGCTCGTCATACTAATTAATTATGATATGATCTCAGAATATCAATTTTTTGTTCATGGAACGTCTCATTTGCAGTGCTGATGTAGGCTAAAAGAAAACTTCATTCTTGCTATGTTCAGCCCATATTTAATGTAAAATCTGTTGTGAGCAACAGATATTTTTTTTTTGTAGTAGATTAAATGTAGTTTAGTCAGTCTGTAAGCTTATCTAAATTTTCATCTGAAGATTAGATTTGATAGTATTAAAGTGGCATCTCGAACCAAAATCCAGTAGTATAGTCTCATATTCATATAACTTCAAATCATAAGCTTCCTATATAAACCGAGTACAGCAAATATGGCATGTTGGCAATGAAGTTATATAGTATGCCCACATCTTCCATGTTATCTATAATCAGTGTCCTTTTAAACCAATGTCTTTGCAAATATCCTGTTACATAACTGTAAAATCAACTTTTTCTGTGGCATAATTTTTTTTTTTTGCCACTGGAATTTTGTTTCAAATACCTGTAGTAAATTACATGGCAAGTAGCATAGACTGTTGCTCTGATTTAATTCATTTCAACTTACATATTCTTTTGATATTCTCTGTTTGCAGTATAGAATTGATAAGTGTCAGAGGGGCTAGGTAATGAAAAAAGAAACGCCGGCATATATGTTGAATTTTTCTATCATTCGCTAATATACATTCGCATATATGGGGTAGTTGTGTTTTGTAATCACAGTTTTCACAGAGATGTCCAAATTGGCATTGAGGTTGACATTTATTTCTAAATCTAAGTTAATTTTTTTTTTTTTTAATTTATTTTTCTTTTTTTTTTTTTACTTGATTTGGGCCCTTTGTGTTTCTGAATGTAAAAATGGTATAAAAGAGTTGGTGCGTCCAGTCTAGGGTGTTGGACAGGTCTGGTGGTCGTTCAAAGGTTGCTCGGCTTAAAGTCATCCGTGCCTTAGCTCAGTCGGGTCTTTATAGTCAGTGCTAGATCTCCAGTGTTCCAATGTTTCACTTTCTATGGACAATGCATAAAAGATTAGATCTTGATCTCATTTAGCAATATCGGGAGTCCCATTTGCCAGGAAGGGACTCTGTTTGACTCTCTGAGACACTGACTACATCGAGTATCAGCGAAAGCCTTTACCAGATCTTCTAAAATGAACTTTTCACGGCCTAATGAGAGTGTAATGTACCCTATTTCTGCTCCTTTCAGGTACAATAATGGGTAATCTTCAATACGGAGAGTCATTTTTTGACGACGAAGACATGGCGCCCATATATGCCTTTCTTTCTGGACCCTGCTGAAATGCTCCACATGAGGCCCTTTAATAGTAGCGGTGAGGAAGCAAAAAAAGGATAAAAATTGAGCAGATGCCCAGTAAAAGACAAAACTAGACATGGACGTCACAGTAAGAACATCTTTTAAGGTTGAAACTGCAACGCCAAATATTTTTGGTTTTGTTTTCTACATGTGCAGAAATTGTCTTGAAATTTGGCAGGAAAGCAGAACAAAAGAAAGTTTTTAAAAAAATGATTAGGGGAATTTTTTGATAAAATTTTAATTTTTTTAGATATTGTACATTTTGAGATCAGACATTCAGAGAATCGGTGTTCTGAATATCGATTTAAAAAATAGTAAACTAAACAAATAGTCATTCTTTTAAATCTGGTCTGGTTGTTATTAGTTAGTGGCTGACAAGCATGTGTGGGAAATTTCAAGTCAGTTGGTTGAAAATTGTGGAATGCTGTTGATAGTAAAGTTACACAATATTCGGTGGCATATATCAAGATGGAAGCCTTTGTCACTGCACAAATAAGTGATTTCTACCCTTGCTTTAAAACGGAGAAGAAACAAACACTGCGTTTAAATAGAGCTCTCTCACAAGGGTACATGTCATGGAAGGGTACAGTTTTTTGTTGTTGTTGTTGTTGTTGTTGTTTTTTCCCCCTTGTTAGAGAACTGAATTGTTATATATTGCTGTCTTTGCACATGACTTTGAAAGGCAAAGCTAAACATTCTGCGGGTTTATTAGGTTTATTTCCAAAGGAAACTGAGTACATTCATCAAATTATGTAGGGATCGGGATAGGTCAGTGGGGAAAAAACACAATACATGTATTTGCGGACATGATTAAAGGGACAAAACCCTTTATTAAATTGTAAAAACCACTTCGGTGTGCGTGTATGGGTGTGGATGTGTGTGTGTGTGGGGGGGGGCGTGAGGGATGTGTCTCTGCGTGCATGTGTCGGTATTTATTGTGTTTCGTCATAGCAGTAAAAAATAAGATGAACCCACCAAAGTCCTGATATTATTGGAAGATGAGTTTCCTTTTTGTTCGTTTGCTTGATATGCTACGGCAATGATATCAAAATCATAATTACCTCGCGAATCGTTCTTTTATCTTTAGCATTCCTACAGGAGTCGAGCACTGGGATGTTTGTGGCTGAGATCAGATCCTGACAGTTCAAAGTCGACAAAGGAGAACATTTTCCCATATGTTTTCTATTTCGAACTGCAAACGTTAGCCTACTTTTAATTTTTTAACCATTTCAGAAATTGGATCTAAGGCTTAACTAAAGGAGAGAAAACAGCTGACAAGTGACTGACCTGCAATATGTACTGAGACTCCTGCTCATGTCTCACAATCTAAATGATAAATAAACCTAGCAAACAAACAGGACCATAAAATACGGGGAAAGAACACCCCCACCCCCACCCCACCCCATCCAATTTTTCCCTCCTTTTGTAAGAAAACAACTCTAACAGCAAAACAACAAAAGAAGATTAAAAAACAACAAAAACGAGGACATGAAGAACAAGGTTTCCAGTTCTCCTCATTCCAAACACCACGCGCC
>JBCAUA010648492.1:0-15771 GCA_038406235.1 Peronia verruculata
TCAGTGTATTAAAATACTGCACATTTTCACAACGTCGCGGCAGTTAGCTCGCGCTCCCCGGTGGGCCGGCGGTGAACTGTGACTTGACCTCTTAACCCCGGCCGCCTCGCCGGCACGGGTCAAACTAAAGGCACGCTGGTGCACAGCCGTGTATTATATAACGGATATATATATTATCTATTACTTATAAAATTGAAAAAGACTGTCCAATCGGCTACTAACTAAACAATTAAAAAAAAAAGAAATAACACATATAAACAACTTCATCTTGATATTAAAAGTGAATGCCAAAGTTTCGAGTCAACTTGACTCTTCTTCAGGGCAACAAAGTCAATAACAATAACAGTTATATCATCATGACTGCTGATATTGTTATGATTACTACCCACACTATACACGTCCCATCTCCACATCTTCTGGCCTTACTACCCACACTATACACGTCCCATCTCCACATCTTCTGGCCATGGTAGAACATATTGTTACATTTAGAGGCATTCTGCATCGTTCTATTCAATTGTAGGGAAACTGATGGTGTTTCTTGATGTGAGCAGCATCTATGCTAAAAAAAAAAAAAACTGACTAGCTTTTGATTTCATTATGTTATTTCTCATACCTTCTCTATCTATCCAGTGCCTTACGGCTGCGCTGCAGTGCATGCTTCTTTCACCAATCAAGAAAGAAAAACAGAATGCAAAAAAGAGAATGTTTCACATGGCAACACGAGGACTGGTAGGATATTGTATCATCAGATGCTGCAGGAATAAGTCCCAATGACTGTCACATACAGAATCCACATCCAGACACCAGTGGAAAAACCAGATAAGTCACATTTGTGTGAAAAATGAGTTATTGCCCACCCCCGGTGTTATAAAGCACACCGCTAAGATTTGTTAACCAGAACAAAAATTCAGAAAAACCAGGTAAGTTCCACTAAAAACAGAGTTTTCAAAAGGGTATACAGTGAAAAACTACAGATTTCTAAACTTTCATTTCTATTTTTCTCCCTTTTATAGAAAATGTGACTTAATCTGGTTTTACCACTGGAGCTTTCACATACTACACCACACTTACCGAGTCCCATGGGGTCCGGTTGCATGGTTCTCGCACCGCCAGGGTACGAAGGAATGTTGGACATGGCCGCATCCGAGGCCTGGTCTGCCTGGTTGTGGAGAGGAGTGATTGGACCTTGCTGTGAACTCCTGGGAAAGAACAGAAAGACAAACATGTAGTGCACAGTTGATTTGACTGACAAAACATTGTTGACTCTTATTACCCAGCGTGATGACACGGTCGCTGCTACGTCAGGACGTAGCAACCAAAGTGACAACTTAGTTGTCACATACGTTCACGTTGATGTTAACCCCAAAAGTCCATGCTACCATGGCAATAAACAGAACCACTTCAAAACTAAAAGGCCCTACACTGGAAAAAGAAACAAAACTAGCAGAAATGGTAACATTGTTTAAAAGGTGGATTTGTCACATTCAGCATTCTTATATATCTCAACGTAACAAATTAAGAGGTAAACTAATTCCGGAAAAACTAGAAAATTAATCACAGATAATGAGTTAAACTAAAAATGTACACTGATTTGTGGACAACCCAAATTTTGTGAAAAAGATCAAACTTGTTATTTCCAGATATACTATTTTCCAGGGTTCAGATATTATAAATTTTCTGCTTAATTTGACTGACATGGTGTTCTTCTAAAACGTGTCCTAAAGTCACAATTATCATTCAAAGTGTAACATGTTCAAATCAAAGTGAAGAAAATGGAGAAAGGAATGCAAACAGACATAGAATACACACCCCCCCCCCCTCCCCCCGAGATCTCATAGTTGCAATGAATTAAGGATCTCTGCAAAAATGAAAGGAAATTTGGTTACTGATATCTCGGTGATATGTTCCTGATGTGTGCTTCTTCCTACTGATGTACTGGCATTAAGTCAGAGAGAGTTAAATATGGACCTCTGATGTTTCATTATCTTTAACCTTTTCACCACCCACAGGCATAGCTTTTCTACATACAGCATAGCTCTTCTACATACAGCATAGCTTTTCTACATACAATTCCCAAGTTCTCCTGTGCAAGCCTTTCTAATGGATTTTGAGCCAGAAGATTTTATGATCTCAGCCGTATTAATTAATTGCAAAAATCCTGAAATATCTCCTCAATAAAAGCTGTTTAACTGTTCAATTCTTATTATTAAAGAAAAAATAAAAGGATGATTGACAACATCAGAGCACTAACTTGACCAGTGTGTTGGTGCAGACAATGTATTCCACTTCATCTGTGTAAGGATTCTGGAAGCTGAAGCTGCTAGTGCGGAGCCAGACCCAGTCTCGGTTGGATGCTCGGAATCGGTACATGATGGACATCACTTGTCCTTTTAGTTTCAGGACTGGGAACAAAAAGATGAGAGACACAAAATGTTGAAAGGTGTCCAAAATATTTTTAGAGAAAGTTTTTTGGCTGCTGTTTGTGAACTACATGTTTTTGCGATGACATGTCAAATTTAAGCGCTTAACTCACTCAAGATCAACTATTTTCACAGCCACCGTTTTGAGCCTATTTCTCAAAAGTCACTGTGACCAAACTATAAAAGACACAGTGATGAAATTGTCTGTGTGCATTATTTATAAAATTATATGAGTACTGCAGAAAACAGCTTTGTTTATTGTTTATTCGTTTTGTTATTATGAATTTTCAGACACTCGCCTAGGTCTAGACGCTGCCATTATCACGCTTGTGAGTGACCCAGATAAAATAAATTCACCAAAAGAAAACTTCTGACACTAAAGAGCTACAACCGGTCTCCAATTAAAGGGAAATGACTGAAAAATCTAATGGTGTAAACACTGTCTACAAGGTAGCACCCTTTAAGTCAGAAAAAAAAAAATCACGCCATTCTGGCAATATCATCATGGAGACGTGGCGGGACCCGTTGTTGCCACAGTGGCGATAATGACATTGAGTTAGTTAAGAAGAATAAGAGAAAATCTAAGGACAAGAAAAGAGGTTTATCACACAGCTAAAAGTCCACTTTCCCTTTCCACAAATATATGACAGAACTATAAGTGACATCCATGAAATAAGCTGAAAGGGGAACAGCCTCTTTATTTCACTATCTTCTTGACAGAGCTAGGGAAAAGTTTGTTGACACGGTGATGAACAACCTCAGTGAGAAATAGCTTACATCTAAGTTTTAAAAATTTTGTGCTGGGTGAGGTACATTAACAGATTTCAATGATGCTCAATTACTGAAATCCAGAACTCGGTTAGATTCCTTTATAAATGAAACACATTAAACTAATTCCATGATTTGAAATACCACACAAGCAACCCCTGCTGGCTGGCAAACAACAACTTGATACTCCTAAAAATATCACAATAGCCAGTCACAAACTCTAACAACAAAATGCAGATTCATACATGTCAAAAATGATTCCTAAATGTTAAATTCACAATAAAATAATATGTGCCAGGGAGCAAATTAAGACAGCTAGAATACATTAGTCTGACTTAATGACAAACATGCCGCTAAAAAAACCCACCTTGCTCAAATGTCTCCTTCATATGCGTCTGGTCCTCGGGGTGGTAAAAATCAAAGGCCAACTTTCCTAACAATTCCTGAGGCTGGTAGCCCAGAACTGGGGTCACTCTGAAACAGTGAGTTAAATACTATTCTGATCACAGATGAACTAAGAGAGTTTGGAGCTATGTAAACCTCACTGTACCATGGAAAACAAGAAAGCTTCAGTGTGCTGCTTACTGTTAGCTGTAGGACACAGGGGCATAAAGATGTCAACTCTTGTATGACAAAAAGACAAACTTTTAACTTCTCTGCATGACAAATGGGCAAAGTGGTCAATAAATTATCTTCCCAATTCACTCCTTTGTCATGCAGAAAAGGCAAAAGTTCACCTTTTTTGTCTACAGTGGTTGTTACCTATTTGCCTCTTAGTTATACAGTTGATGATATATCTAATTATAATCCTCATACCCCAATGCCATGGCTATGCAACTAGAATTTTGTTGAAAGATCATGCATTTCAACAACAGTGGATCAGCAAAGTCCAGTACACTGAACAATGACAAGAAAATAACTTAAAAGACAAACTTCTTTCTAACAAAAAAAAACAACAAAAAACTAACAACACATTTCAACAACAAACTTTAACACAGAAATATCAGAAACATCAAATAAAACAACAGAAATACCAGGAATAGCAAAACATAAAATCAAATATATATCACAATTCAAAAACATACACACACAAAAAAAATCTATATAAATGTAGCAGATTTTCATGGCAATTTTGCCCACTTACCTTTGATCAACAAAAGTAAACTTGCCGTCTATGCTGTGTCTGGAAATGAACTCGACGGGCGGGTTTGGTCCCATGATGTCGCTACAGTTTGGTGTGTTGGTCACTTGGAGACGACCAATGGCAACAAGGCAACAGTGGCTACCACCATGTTCATCTGTGTCGCTGCGATCCATCTGAACTCCAGCTGATATGGCACAGAGATCAAGATCAGTAAGGGAATGAGGAAAATACAGGGAATGTCTGAAGACAGGACACGTATTGTGATATTGTGACTAGAACTATTTTTGTAGACTAAATGCATCAGGTTCATGTCAATAAACCTAAAGCACATTGAACTTTGAATCATAAATGGTGGAAATCCACCAAGAGGTAAACAAAGTGTTGTTTTCTAATATGTCAGTTACATTCATACTTTTTTCTTGAAAATGTATACTTTATCTATATGTCCAAACTTTAGAAACGTTTTTAAGCGTTTTTAAAAGAAGAACTGTAGTTTTCATTCCAGCCATCTGACAGTCACACATGCAGGATTTCAACGACTTTGGTCGGTTTAATGGTTTTATTTCTTTCTTAATTCTTAATTTCTAAAAAAAAACTTTACGACTTTGGAGCTTTGGATCTCTTTCCAAAACTATTATTTAGGCTCTGGTACAAGGCATATTTTTATCATGGTCACACAACTCCTCAGTATAGAACCAAGTCTTTATGTGATCTTTAGGTGATATGTCCTGAAAGTATCAGCATATGACAACAATCAATTCTCCAGATAAACTTAACCAATCAATCAAACTCCATCCTTTTTCAAATCTTATCAATTTCATAACATCAAATTTTGCTCAAAAGTATTTGGCAACTACCCCCACAATAAGAAAAAAACAAACAAAAAAAAAAAACAAATTCCATTATTAAAAGGAAAATATGCCAATGCTTCAACTTGTGTGTATGTAACTAAAAGCGACACAATTTCACCACTAAATGCCACAATTTGTGACACTGAAAAAGGTTCACAATTTCCAAAACCTGGTTTTGTGATGGATCAAACAGAATCCTTCCAGCTCTCTAGAGGAATACAACAGCTTGAGGAATACAACAGCTTACCAGCAGGAGGCCAGTTTTTGATATATCCTGTTACATGCACCACGGCATAATGGTTTCCATCAGATGCTGGACCCAGCGTGTTTCTCTGGCGCATCCTCACTGTGTGGTTGGCAGTCATTGGGTCTGGCTGCACGTTACCCATACGTAACCGACATATAAATCCTCTGCGTGAGCCCATACAGAGACGTATTGATGCTGCAATTTTGAGTAAAACAAAAAAAAACAAAAAAAAAAAAAAAAATGTTTAAAAAATTAAGAAAACAAAACAACTGACAGCCAACACTTATTGAGCAGCCAGAGCAGATAACTGAAAAGTTTAAAATCTACAACAATTTTATCCTTCAACAAACAATGTGTATATATGAAAAGATTTTAACTCTATTATCAGATTAAGTGACCAATAACAGTGATGGATTTAAAATTTCAATCAAATCAGAGAAGTAATTATCTATCTTGCAAATGAGTTGAAAGAAATTGTAAGACTTACATTGATGCCCTTCTTTCTTGACTGTGCCAGCTGAAGAGAAGAGAGATGATTGATTTTTAAGCAACTCATCAACTTTAAACCAGAAGTATTGTCATATATTATGTTTTGTTGAAAATACTCACTTTGTTTAGTATATTATCAGTATAAAATTCATTTCTGTCTTTTCGTTGTTACAGCAGCCTATAAGTATACTGTTTTGCATCTTTTAAAAGTCATTATTTTTCAATTTTTGTAATACATGGCTTAATTGGTGCTAAAGGCCATTTCCCGGTAATCACTAGACCGAGAAAAACAAAGAACAAAATAGAACCACGAACACACTGTCCTGATATATTTGGTTTTACAATGATTTTTTTAATTAAACATTTAGATATAAATAGATCTGATTTCTTACCCTGGCCCATATGTTCCAACTCTTATATTCTGATAGGATTGCTACTCACTTTTCAAGTCCAGTATTCTCCCTGTGTTTTGTGATTCTGATGTGGAAAGCTGCTCGCGTACTTTTTCCACATCATCAGGGTGAGTCAGATCATACAGAGTGCTTCCAAACAAATCTCCCTGCAAACAAACAGGTCACTAAATTAAATATGTATGTCACTTTTTTAAAAAAAATTTCCCATGAAGTTTTTCAATCCAAGACATTGGTACAATAATGATAAAATAACACAGCCTTCGGTAAAAAACTTACATACATGTGTACAATTATGTACCTTAAAAGTTCATATTCAAGTAAGCAAAAACCTGGAAATCCCAGCTGGAGTGTTTGTACCCCTCCGGTAAAAATAGAACACTCACTGATGTTTGTTGCCGCTCCACCATGAGATCCGAGAACAACTGTCACCAGTCCCGTACAATTTTGTGTTTTCTATATCAATGACAGTGAACAGTTTAGAGTTTTTGTACCCCTCTACTAAAATTACATGGGGATTTCGGGCTGTTCGCCGAGTCGGAACAAATCTATTCATAAATTATCTGAATCTAAATTTAGTAAAGAGTTGTTTGGTGAGTAGGCTAAAGCGCCTTTACTTTATACTCAAAAGATTGGAAGAAGTGAAAAATTACAGGTCAAAACCTGGATTCACATGAAAAATCTTAACAGATCTATCCCTGTTACCAGTAGTTCCTGACAATTATAAATACTACTACCTTCAGTCTAAAGAGAAGCAAATTATGAACATAAATTGTATACCTGACTCTGATTCAAGACTGGTGTGATGGAATCTGATACATAGACAATTCTTCCTGTGTCACACTGCACTACAAACAGGAAACCATCTGCAGCCTGAAACCAAGGAATTCAACGACATAAATGTGAAAATATACTCAACAAAACATGTTCATTAATGAATTAATTCATACATTTTGACCTTAAATTACCTGAAATTATCAATACAATAATTTATTTTCAATAAATCTTTCACATTTTCCTATCCTGGAGCAAAAATGATCCTCCTTCCTTCTGGTGGCAACACATGTCCTATAGTTTATGGAATGTTTGAATTCTAATTCTTTTTTTTTTCTGTCTCTTTCATTTCCCAGGTTTCTTTCCCCAACAAAATAATGCACCGTAACTACTAACAAGCAACTATATAAGTATTCAAATTGTTAAGAATCCTGCCCAAATGTTGATCCTCAAATTCAAGCCAGTCCAAATACATATTATTATCATAAATGCTTTATTTTCTCTCAGGTTTTCGTATATTTCAGATGAAACTTCCCATCTGCATATAAACCTACAAAATAGTTAATCCAAAGCCATTCTTCCAATATCAAAATCTGATGAGGCAGCGATTGAGAGCGCCTTCTTAACATGAACACAACTGATATTATGTCCATAGCAACCAACTCTATGGGATGATTTAAAGGAAATTAAAGGTCAGATTTGAAACTCAACTCAATGAAATCAGAAGCTGGCCAATATTTCGTGATATATTGTCCTATATCCATTTTGGGCGATTTGGAGATATATATGTCATCTGAAAAACTGATAGTAAATCTACCATATCCTGTAGTCACCGACACTTGCCCAAACAGGTATATTTTGAAAATCATTTTTGTCCTATCTCCTCCGTACAAAACCAGCTGCTAAACACAACTTATCAATTTTCTCAAAATGAAAAAAATGCAGATAGGGCAAGAAAGAACTGAGCTCACAATTTCAGCATATCGCATTACTGCATTTCTTTTTCTGTTGACGACGAAATCACTATTCTACTTTAAGTAAAAGTCAGTACATTGAAACTGACATGCTGTAGCTATATTTAACGAGATCATGGCTGACCCGTCTTGTGAATCTTTGTCAGTGCTCATCTAGAGGTCTGTTCCGTAGCCAAGCAATCGCAAGCTTTTTGCCTTGCGTTTGGGGAACAGTGTTCCATAGTCAAGCACTCGCAAGCTTTTTGCCTCCCTGTTCGCCAAGCACAGCAAGCACACCTGCCGAGGTACTTTCTCACAGCAAACAAAAATGGCGGCGCCCATTGGTTCAAGACAGCCAATGGCATTGATGATTCATGGGGCAGTGGGCGTGATGTAGATCTAGGAGTTTCAAGTTCGGCTCTATGTGAAAACGTCAGTTCTAGTTCTACGAGGCAGAATGGGGAAAATTTCGAACTTGATTTTTTTTTTTTTTCAGTCAACTTCTTGCATAGAAATGCCGACGTTTAACTATTTCAGACTGATGAAAACCACGAATGCTTAGCTCGTTAAAAACTCCTTCCCTGTTCAGAATTGGATGGAAAGTAGGTGGAAATTTCGAGATCTCCACTCAAAATTTACCAAACTCAAATGAAAACTTGTTAAATAATTCCAGAAATGAGGTATATTAACTATTTTATTATCATGTAATTGTCTAAGTCTATATCCAATACAAATTCCAATCACACGCAAGAGAATTGCTGAGCAACCATAAACAGCTGTTTCGTGCTTACCACACAATCTCTTCCATAAGTTGTGCTAGCCAAGCTTTCTGCTTGGCTAGCATATGAAGGCAAAAAGCTTGCGAGTGCTTGGCTACGGAACAGACCTTAGGTCATGTCAATCAAGCACATTTTCAGGACTCTTACTCAATATAGTTCAGAAACTTTAACTTTGAAATACAGTTTTAAATGGAAATAAGGGTGTTTGGGGCAAAACAACACTAAAAAAAAAAATTGGTATTAAAAATGAACTCACTGTTGAAAAAAAAATTGTGATTTCTCCGGATTGATGAGCAAGTGATTTAGTAGTGTCACATCAGATCTCATTTATTAAATGACCCACTCCTGTCATCTGTGCCACACCTATCCCCTGTGACATTTGTAAACTCTAAATAGCCTATGGAAGTAATTACCTCTAAAATAAGATGTTTCAATTCTTGGTCTGTAAGGAAGGATGGTCTGTAAGATCCGTCACTGTTAGTATTACCAGTGCCTGAAATTAATGAAACAAATGACATAAATTACACCATTTTTTTGGTCCTGGTTATTGCGGTCACGTGGCCGAAATAGACCGAAAGACTTTTGAGGCCACGTGGCTGTTTGAGGCTATTTAATTTCATTAAAAAACCTGATAGGACTGACTGTACATTGAAAGTTATATGATTCTTGTTTGATTTCTATTTAAATTGGTAGAACTAGATCTAGATCTATAATACTTTTCATACAATATAGTGAAAAAAAAAAAAAAGTATTGATTATTGTGTTGGAAAGTTTACTTTCTTCCTTTCAGCTCTGTGCTCATTTGAAAGTTTCATTCGTTCAAATATTTAATTAACAAACAAACAGTTCTGACCACATTACCATCAACTGAAACCAGAAAATTAAACTCTGTGACTTAAAAATGAGGGGTGTCTGCAATGATGTGTAAAAAAAAAAAAAACGCAAAGAGGTAAAATCAATGAAAAGGGTGTCCGCACTCATTCAACTTACCTGCCTACAATGACATGGCTCTTCCCAACGAGATTTGCGTTATAATACATGAACGACCAATCGATAAAATGAGTCAATGGTTGTAGAGCATGGAGGTATTTTTGAATTTAATCTAGGTCACACGGGAAAGGAGCAAGTTAAATATCATTGTGGGCACCTCATTTCATGTCCCTCAGTGTCCGCACAACATAAGTCACTCTAGATCTAGTTTCTGGTCTGATCTCCCAGATAAGCTAGAAGCCAAATCTCGATCTAGATCTAAATATCTGTAACAGTTTACTTAGTTACCTGAATTACTTTCTTACTCAAAGCTTTGTTGTGTTTGCTTCAAATCAGACCTAATTATTTACACATGGCCTCAAGAGCCTTTCAGCCTATTATGGCCATATGGCCCCAATAGTCACCGCATATTTTTTTTTCATGGGCACTGATCATGTTATGCTCATAAAAAAAAAAAAAAACTCTCAGAAACTACAATCTGAAACTGCTGGAAACAGTGAAAGAATATTAAGTGACCTTTATTATATTTATTATAAGAAATAGGAAACAACATTATTTCTGAACATATCTTTCTCAAACTGCACTACAAGTTAGAGTAAATTATATGTCAAGGAACTCAGCAGCTGTGTAACTAATGAGGGTCACTAACAAAAATACCAAATTGTCCCTTGTGTACTGTTGCTGTGAAAGAGATGTGCTTCACGATAGATTTCAGCCAAAATCTGTGACAGGAGCAAAACGCAAACTATGCAAATTCTGCTCAAATAATTATTGTCAAATTATCTGACTCTAGAAATTACCTCTTAATGTTTTCATGTGGGAAACTGCCATTCTCAAGATCGTAAGCTTGTCTGGTTTACGTGCTAATGTACTACATGTGGGGACCATATCACAAAGTTCATTAATGTAGGCTGTCATCTTATTTCGTCGACGTCGTTCAATCTCACAGTGACTTTCTCTGGAAAATATTAAAACCAAAAATATTTCAATGTCCCAGACAGAAAGACTGACCACAAAAAAAAGGGAAGCTAATTGCTACTAGATAGCAAAGTGGGCTCAAATAGTGCCACGCAAACAAAAAATTTCAACTGTGACATACATTTAATGCTGAAGAATTAATTTCCAGCAAACTATTTCAAAAAAATTTACAAATTTAAAGCCATATAAAAAAATGAATAAATATCAAAGAATTTCAAACTGATGCATTATAATTTGATGTTGATCTCCATTCAATGAGTGCTGATCAATAATACATGAGACACAGGGAAAATCTCTGACTACAATTGTTGAGGCAAAGGCTTTTTCAATTTACTTAGACATTCTGTTATAAATTTCATATTGATTTTCCTTAAGTTTTGCATCTACATGTAATGACTGGGCCAATTATATATTGATCTATTCCTTTATATTTTTTCCTTTCCATAAATTTTAACTCTAGAACTGCGATCCAGTTTACGGGCTACAACGCCCTGCGTCGCGCCTTGCCGGGCTTGTCAATCTGGATCTCAGCTCTGATACTAAGCCTGAGAATGTTTGTTCTGACTATAGGGACTCTGCCTTGGCTTTGGAGTGACACAATGCAGGCCCAGATTGACCACCTTACTGACCAATGTCTTCCTCTAATCCATCCCCTAACTCCACCCTTTCGTCAAATGTAATAACATTTGCAATGAGCCAATAGAAGGAGTAGAGATTTATCTTACAAAGACGTGTCAATTTCACATGGGTGTCAGTTTTCTCACCCCTGGTCCCACAGACCACTCCAACTACAGATCTGCTCATAACCTGATGTAACTGCTTGGACGAAACCACTTCAACATAGGGATGTATTTAAGTTTATGCTATGGAATCTCAGTGCCAACTGCAAGCTATCATCCCTGTGACTTAGATTATTCTTATGAGATCAGACCGCCTGACGTTGATGGGGCAGCACTAACTACAAAGAAATACACACCAGTGATCTAATGATGGCACAGAGTGAGAGCAAAAGAGAGCCACCTGATACATAAACTGATAGATACAGTTTATCTGATATATAAATTGACAGATACATAGGCTGTATAGCTTTCTTTCATAGCCATTATAGCTCACTTGTACTCTAAACTGTTTGATCACTGGTCAGTGCGAAACTTGCTGAGTGGGTCAAGTGGACAGGGGACTCTGCGTTATTATTCAACATGGTATAAACAAAGAGACTGCATGTATTTGATACTCTCTTGCATCAAAGTATAGTTTCTTTGGATTGTAGTTTTGGACCACTTGAGATGGCTTGAGTGGGCCATGTGGCCTTTGATTTCTGTTCTTCTCTTCTATTCAAGAGGATTTCATCTTTGGGCATGGAATTTCTCACTGTTCTATTAGGTAAAGTTTCCTTTACCTTGTGAAGGAGTGTCTGTTAAGTTATGCGTACTTATTATACCGAGGCTGATAAGCCCCAAGTTTAACTGACATGATGAGAAATATCATATTGCAATGAGGAGCCACCATGAATAAAGACGGGCGTCACAGACAGGGATTCGCTTTACCTGTCAAATAAATACGGGATGCGTAGTTATAAGGTTAATATTTCCATTAAAAAAATGGTTGCATAGCAATAATTCTGTCTTTAATTGTATGTACTAAATTTACAAACACTTATCAATCCTTACAAAAATACATTTGAAATGGATCAGTTGTAACTGGTAGAAATAAGACAAGAAATAACATAGCATTAAACATGAGATCTCCTTTGATGCCAACTAAGTAACATGATTACCAGCATCTGAAAAAAGTTCTCTCTCTCTATATCATTCTAACTCACGTATAACGGTATTTCAGTTTCACAAAGCACTCAGTGTTCCTTTAATCATAAACTGGGATGCCCATAAAATGGATTTTATACCAATCATGTGATATGACATCAAAGAAAAAAAATAACACTATTTGCATCTGTTGTCAAGAGGTCACAGTGTAAAAGTCACCAGACTGACTGACACAATCCAACAATATACCTCCACAGAATATTATATATACCTTGCAAAACGCTCTTTGTCAGCACTTTCTGGCCCTGTTCCAAATGAACCACCTTGACTGTCTTCATCGTCAGACCTGAAAGAACACAAATAAAAATTTTTGTCAAATCTTTTAAATCTCTTTCAATTTCTTTCGTCCAGATGTAAGTTCAACAAGTTGATCACTGGTGAATACTCAATTAGATATCAAGAGGATTATCACAATATTTGAATGATTCAGCCAATTTAAAAAAAAAACAAAAACTGCAAGCTTATGTTAAATATAATTTACATTATCATTTTGTATGTTATTTTTTTTTAACCATGAATCTAATATTTGAGAATTATTTTTCTTGCTGAGTAGGTCCTCCTTAAATTAGCTATAATCCATACTAGAGATATTTACCAATAAAAAAAATACTATCTTGTGTTCAGCCCAAACTTTGGGCAATTCCATTGAAAACTTGCCATTTGTCCCAGGTCTCCAACTGACACAATAAGAGCACTAATTATAACTTTTACTATTTGTTGCAGCAAACCATATTTGTCGTGAAATTAAAGTTCCCAGAACACTAAATAAAACTTTGTTTATGAAGGTAATCAATTTAATGAAACAGGTCAAAGTCTGCAGAAAATCTCCAATCCTTGCTGTAACAATTTTCTCAGATTAATATGTCTTGCGCCCAGGGCAAATGAGTCGCAAGTCGCGGCAGGTGAGTTCAAGTCACTGCTGTTTTTTACCATTTTTCACTATTTTCCAACTATGATACCAAAATATTTCTTTTTGTTAGATTTAAAAAAGGTTAAATTGACGTTTTGTGAAAAAAAATTTAGTATCTTAGTTGGAAAGTAGTTAAAAATGACCAAAAACAGCCGTTTATCTTCGTTGCCCGGGGCGACTTCCGACTCATTTGCCCCGGTCGCAAGTCATATAGTCTTGGTATGAAGAATCTGTTAGATAATTTTCAAGCAAAACTGTGTAAAATGTATTTCAATGTATAAAATATCTCTGTCTTCAGAAACGTAAAATCCATTTCAGTGTTCTCTTGCAGCATTAATGAATCCTTCCTACTGATTATCTTAGACTGCGGTTTATGAGTGCAAACATCAAATGTCTCGCAGCCAGTCAAAATGAGATGTATGTTGATTTTTCACCATATGGAGTTTTTGGTATCATGTGAAAGATTATTTCAGACCCTTTCAGGTGATGAAAAAAGTTTTGAGCTAGCTTTATTCTAGCCAGACATATTGCAGTTTAAGAGAAAAAGGGGGATCTCTCAGCAGTGACCGAAATTCCGAGAAAATTGAGTTTAAATGTATGGGCGAATGCATAAATCTCACACAAAAAAAAAAAAAGATTTAAATGAAATAGTATTTCAGATTAAGACCCATACTGTCTTGTTCAGAAATAAATGCGCTTTCGATTTCTGCAACAAAAAAAAATTGATGTCTGACCCCCCTCATCACATTCAAAGCCTCATTTCCCGGCTCTAGCCCAGCGACTAACATCTCATTTCGAATGGCCGCGAGACAAATATCAACAATCACAGTAATAAACAGTACAACAACCACAGTACAACAAAAATGACATGAAAATCAAAATAATTAGCTGATCTGTTTATTTGTATAAATATGGCCTCCAACAAATCACATGACTAAACCACTGGGATGTAATATAACATTGATTCAATATGTTGAATCTGACATAAACAAGGATGACTAACCTTCCCAAAATAGGGGGAAATATAACAAGGAATATTCCATAAAAATTCTATTTAAAAGTATAGAACTATACATGCACACTGTGCGTCCTCTCACCACATACCCTGATTAGACCGGATATTGTTTTTGTTTTTTTCAATGAAGGTGGGATGAGATCAAATATGAAGTATACCTTTTGCTGCCATTTTGACCTTAAACTTTACTCAGTCATTAATTTCTCTCATTACTGAAGGAATGATGTACTACAGAAAATATATTCATAGCAATTGTTCATAATTCAGTTTCTAATTCACAAATTCCTCAGATTTTGGCTCTTCCACAAAACTTCACCAGATATCCTCAGAATCATCATATCTATAACCTACCAACTGTAAATTTCTGATCAAGAAAGCAACCTATCCCACTACTTTGACATTTTGTGGAGGAAAAAAAAAATGATACAGCAATCTTCACAAGTCTTAATTGTTACAATTCCTGAATAAATCTGCATATTTCAATTCCAGTGTAAACACAATCACAGCAAGGAGACTTTCATTCAGAGATACTGGCCATGAGATTGCAACAAACAAGGAAGGATCATACAGGGATGTCAATCTGTCTACATGAAAAAGTAGGAAAAGTTCCTGGTATATTCTTTAACAACAGGTAAAACTGAAGTACATGTACGTTAATGGTAAATAATACCGGATTTGGGGCCATCAGAGAAATCGCCGACAGCCAAAAAGTAGTAAATCCTATTAAATTAAAGAAGGAAATTTGACACCCCTGATCATACGGTCTTACTATCAATTTTTTCTAAGAACTGGTTAACTATCCGTACAAACTCTAAAGGTTTATCAGCGTGAAGAAAGTGGCCCGCACCGTCTATTGCTGTAACCTGAGAATTGGGGAATAAGGTCTTCATCTTCTCGTGATCTGCATTTCTGTGGATTACAGAGAAACAGTGTAAAGGTGGATATTCATTAAAAACATTTTAAACTGGTAGTTGCTGGAAATTTTACATCGTTACGATCGTTTATTCATGATGGCAGCCATAATCACCACTATACAAATAACCCTATTTCATATTCTTTATTTTTTTTTAATAATCTAACGCTTCATTGCCATTTACCATAATACAGGGTTATTCAAAAAGAATATGCCATAATCATTACCACGGCAGTTCCAAACCTCTACAAAGCGGAGCACTTAGTTACTGACCCGGCACGGCAATAAATTGCGCGGCCGACAG
>JBCAUA010648603.1:0-15770 GCA_038406235.1 Peronia verruculata
TCTATCTATCTATCTATCTATCTATCTATCTATCTATCTATCTATCTATCTATCTATCTATCTATCTATCTATTATTATGTCGGCTTGTCAGTCACTCCGTTTCCTTCTTTGCTGTTGTTTGTTTGTCTCTGTATTTGCCCCTCCCTCTCATAAACAGATAGACAGAGGAAATCAATTGTGTCTGATAGCAGATGAGATATTTTGTTGATTGATTTTCTTGAAACTGACGGAGCTCGTCCCTGACATCAGTTTAACGTTTGCGTCTAAGATAAGCTGGCGAATACAACATGGCCGTATGAAATTTGCATTTTCTCAGCTGAAACCATTCAATGCCAATCCTATTAACTAAAACGGTTAATCCGAGACGTGACTCTTGTGTGTGTGTGTGTGTGCGTGTGTGTGTGTGTGTGTGTGTGTGTGTGTGTGTGCGCGTGTGTGTGTGTGTGTGTGTGTGTGTGTGTGTATCCTTGTACATATCTGACATTATTTCCTTTTGTGTCAAATGTTTTAGTCTAAAATAATAATAATAATAATAATGGAGTTCACCATTATCTTGGGAAATCCCATCAACCTATGACCTCGGTCATGCCTCAACCGTAAGTTTGCCTCACTTCTTGACGACCCTGTTATGGTGGGTGGGAAATTTATGACTATTACTCTTCGCGATGAGTGACAGACTTATAGCCTAGTGAACCTTGATATCCTCCAAATAATAACAGTAATGAGTGATGTTGATGAAGAAATGACGTATTTGGGATGTTGACCTGGCCTGGAACTGTGTGCTATTATTGTTGAAAAACACTTAAGTTGGTCAGAACCAAAGATAATAACGGAGCTCCACAGATAGGAACTAATGGTGAGAGCAGAGTTACGATCAACATATATTCATCTCGATTGATTGAATAAATTCACAAATTTCTAAAGTCTGAAGATGTGTTGTGGCTTTCATTTATCATGGCAACTCATCATAGGCAGAAAATAGCAGAAATACTCTCAATCAAGACATAATAAAAAGATAAACACCGATATGAAAACCATAGACAAACAAAATAATTAATTAATTAATAAAAAGGGGACGTACAATTCTCTTTCTGTTTTTACTACAGCACTATGGCGATTTAAAAAGAAAATGTATATTTGGAATTTACACACGTTGGTGTGGATTTTTTAAAAAAACGAAGCGAAACAACAACAACAACAACAACAGAACTGACCTTTTTTTAATGCTCATGGTATATGGTAGCCTATATTTTCTGGTAGCTGTGGCTTTAGGTAGAAATGTTCTATTTGACTAGAGCAAAAATTTGAACGACTGCAAGTTTGACAGAAATCGATCGAGTAGAAAAAATATCATAATAGTAAGAACAACAACAAAGAAAGAAAAAGCGATCTATCGATCTATCAGCCATTCCTTTAATCAATCAACCAATCAATGAATGTCTCAATCAATCAGATCCACTGACATTTTTTTTCTTTTTTCTTCATTGTCATCCTTTTACTCTTAAGTCGTGTCACCCCTTCTTGGGTAGTTTATGTCATCCTGTTATTTTAGAGTTAACTTCCCTATTTCCGCTATTCACACAGAAAGAAGTAAAGGTGTTATTATGAGAAGGGTTTCAGAGGAAAACGCCATTTTTTTAAATTTTGAGTTATACCCCTCACTACTGGGAATGGTGATAGTGCTATAAAAAATAAGGACTTTCTTCTTCACCAGATGCAACTTATCCTTTCCGAAAGTCTTCTGAAGATTCTAGTTCTTAATGAAAAATTACTAACTACTAAAGAAGAAATTGTCATTTTTCTCTAAACGGCGAGTTCGGATAAAATCCCTCAGGTGTCTTTATACTTTTGACCAATAAGTTGTAGAGATTTTTTTGCCTTTCACTTACAGTGGTTATGTGTTTAAGCATAACAGTGTCCGTCATTGTTTCATTTACCTTTTAAAGCTGATTCCAAAAGAAGCAAAACACAGAATCAGTGAAAGACACACACACACACGCACGCACACACACACATACACACACACAAACACACAGACACACACACACATATATATAATATATAAATAAAAGTATCACATATATCCTTGCATCTCTCCTCTCCCCCCCCCCCCTCTCTCTCTCTCTCTCTCTGTTCAGTGGTGGTGTAACTGAAGTTAACTCAGTTTAATGAGGTGAAATCCACTACATAAGAAGAGTGAGATGAAAAAAGAGAAAACCTGAGAGAAAACAAACAAACAAAACCCAGAAATATGGACTAAAATAGAAGCAAAGAATAAGGGAGAATAGCAAAAGAGAGAGAGAGAAAGAAAGACGCGTAGATATATAGTGATTATGCTATGAGTATAAAAATAGCGCAGACAAATGTGCATATTATTTGTCTGGTCTGTATTTAAATATCGGTACAGTTAGGCCAGTGTACACACACACATATATTCACTCGTACTTATGTTATATATGGCGTGTAGTCCGTAATGGGAAATTCACGGAAAACTAATTTTACAACATACACTTCATTTACCATGAGCAGAATACCTGATCTCCTTTCAAACCAAAGGCTATCCCAGAAAAGGCACCAGGCTTTGTGCAGTTCCCATAATTTCTCCTGCCTTATTCACAATGACATAATTTGGCACAAATGTTAGAGAAAACTATTCCTTCCCAGCAAAGTATTAAAACTACAGACACTTAAGTCAAAAAGAGATAGAACTTTTGGAACGTTTTCTTCCCGTGCAGCAAAAGTCACTAACTTCTTTGCCGTTTATTGTTATGCCGACAAGAGCTAAAGGAGACACTCACAGACGTCTTCAGCCTGTTAGGCGCTCAGTCTAGTACCCATCGCAAAACCTCTTTTTATAAGCTTATAGATCTCTAGCTCTAGGCAAATCATAGCTTGTAGGATGGCAGTTGCATTACAAAGATGTCTTTTTTTCCATTATGACCTGACCAAAATCTCTTCTCATAGGTTCATAGATCTCTAGGCAAATCATAACATGTAGGAGGCCAGTTAGATTACAAAGAAGTTTTTTTTTTTTTCACTATGACCATACTATTGCCGACAGCGAACCATTGCATTGCAAAATCACATCACTACTGACCCCCAAAAGCCGGGCAAATACACAGTAGTTAGGCGTTAGATCCAGAGAGCAGATGATGAACTTTGCAAATGGTAACATAATAAAGCCACTCCTTACAGTTATACAAATGCGATCGCTGTGAGATTTATTACTTCACAGGAAATTTTACAGAAATTCTATTCAGTTTTTTTAAACCTTTGCGATATAATTATCTGGCCAAATAGTATGTTTTAGTGAATCGTATTTGCAACACAGGGTTTTAATTAAAGGGTATAAGAATTGATTGGGCAACTTCATTCTGTATTTGACCAAGGTCTTTGTTTATCATTTGAACGACTGAAATGGAAAACCCTCTTTCGCCACGTCCACGAAAAGTAGGATTGTCCAGAAGACAGAAAAAAAAAGCAAGTCACTATTATAGTGATCTGACGTCATCGCCACTCCTGAAACATGCACTATTATTTTAGATAATTCAAAATCTTTTACTACATGCCATGACGATACCTTAAATGTTTCCAAAGAGATGAAAACTGACTGATATCAGAAGAAATTGTTATTTCTCTCTCTCTCTCTCTCTCTCTCTCTCTCTCTCTCTCTCTCTCTCCTGTTCGAGACAACAACTATCGCATCCTGTATTCGTCATAAAATTATTAGCGATCTATAGTGGCAGAGATAAGTTAAATAGGAGGGGAGAAAGTCATCAGAATGGACTGTGCAATAGCTACAAAATAAAATGAAATGAAATAAAGTAATTTATAATGAAACAACATGAAATAAAATAAATAAAAGTAAAATGAAAGACAAAAGCTAAAATTAAATAAATAAAATAATATAACATTAAATTTAAAAAATTGATAAATAAATAAATTAGCAGATTAATAATTAGTTGATTAATTGATTAATTAATTTAATAATAAAGAAAAAAAAATAACCAGTGCTACCATAACGGTCCAGACAACCATGCAAAAGTTGATAGAAAACTGTCTGTTACAAAAAGATACCTTCGGGGAAAAAATCATAGTTCAAACACTTTTGTGTAGATCTACTGCAAGATTCTTTCACCAGATAAAATACCTTGTCATTCCATACTCTGGAAAGAACAGCCCGTCAAAATTTCGGCATATTTTTCAAAAGTTACATCTTGGGCTTTTTAAATGTTGTTGTTGTTGCGAAATTAACGGGAGGATATTGAATGGAAAATTCATAATCTATTTTGAAACCATTCATCAGGTGCGCCTACAGGTTTGGAAAGATCCTGGAATGTATGAAGGCTTATTGAAGGAAGGTCAACATGATTTCAGAGGTACTTGTTAGGGGGGGGGGGAGGAAGGAGGGGCAAAGTACGGACAACCTTAGCCAGTTTACATAAAACGTGCTGGATGATTGGAGTGATTTCATTTATGCTCGTACTTTTGCTAGAAGTGTGAATTGATGGACGTCTGTTCAGAAGCCAATGATTTTTAATTAATTTTGCGTTATCTGAACTGGAAATTTCATCGACTATAAATCCTCAGTAAATATTGACAATGGGGAATCGTACATTTATTTCAAGCCTTCTGGTAATGGTAGGTTAATAATGATTTCATTTATAACCTTTGTTCGAAGTGTGAATTGATGAAGTATTCAAACTCTGAGAAATTTTGGAGGATTATAGTTGCATTTTCTGTAATGAAGATTCCATTTATAAACTGTAATAAATATTGACAATGGAAAATTATGAATATATTCGTGGTCTTTTGTTTTGGTAAAAAATGAGTTTATTGTGTTTGCACTTTAGCTCGAGGTGTGACTTAAAGACAGCTATATTCGTTACAAAACTATGGAAATTTCGAGAATTTTCCTTTTTTTTTTTTTTTTAATTTCTTTACTGGGGGACTTTAATCGCAGCATTAATAAATATTGAAGACAGGAAACCATATTAAGTTTATTAGAATCCGTCAACGAACGGCAGATAAAAATGTGGCAGAGCTCCTGAGTTAAATTTCATTTCCACCTTGGCGAGCATAAATGTTTGTGCTCCAAAAAATATTCCATCATGTAAGTCACTCATCCTGCTCACAGCTTTCAATTTTTAATGTCATTCCTAAGCATATATTAGACATCAGTTATTTTATTTTATTTCATTTCATTTATTCTGTTGTAATTTATTTTGTTTCTTTCATATCCTTTTGTTGTATTTTGTTTTTATTCTTCTTCAGTTTTTCGAGCGAGCTAGAACTTTTTTTCAAGATGCGTTTGTCATTAGGACTACTGAATTGTAATTTGTATATATTTTGTTTTTTTCGGTAGATTACTATTTCCTTTGTATATTTTATTAAAGCTTTTTTTTTTTTTTATACACAGTTTAACAGTTATTTTATGATTAATTTGCCATCAAAGATTAAATTTGTCTTTCTTATAAAATTTCAATAATCCATTCTCTCTTAGAAAAGAATTCGTTTATCAATGTCTTTTTTCTTTTTTCTTTTTTTTTAATTTTCATTTTCCAATGCCTATAATATACTCTATCTGACGTGATGTGCAATCTTCACCACATGAATGGTTTAAGCTAATATTGCGAAATAATTCTGGATCAACTTTTTAATTTTTTTTTTGTAATATGAACTCTACAATATATATCAAGTTCTTCAGTGCTTCTCAAGGTATAAGATCTTAATACTTATCTGTGACCCGTGAAATATGCGGCAGCGCCCCATGATGCAAGCCGAATTTTTCTCCCACATGTCGCATGACGACCGCACTTTTCACTATTGTTGCCTTTACTTTATTTTGGAGGCATTCTTTCTTTCTTTCTTTCGTTCTTTCTTTCTTTCTTTCTTTCTTTCTTTCTCTCTTTCTTTCTTTCTTTCTTTCTCTTTCTTTCTTTCTTTCTTTCTTTTTTCCTTTCTTTTTAAATACCCATCTTCAATTCTTTCTTTCGTTTTGTCTTTCTTTCGTTCTTCCTTTCCTTCTCTCTAGATCTTCCCTGAAATGATATCACTTTTCCTACTTAGGCTAAACAAGTTAATAATGTGACTTCCGCGTCCATTGTTCTCTTCCAATAATCACTGGAAAAAAAATATATTATTCTGCTGAAATTATCATGTATTCACTTCCATTTACAGAAACCGCCACTTTCTAAGCGGACGCGCCAAGGTGGACGTCAGTGAGTGTAATCTCTAAGTGGCTGAGTGATGACGATTCAGTTTGGAAAAAGTGAATTTGCAGAAAATTCAAGGCACTGTAACCTTTATCGAGACTGACGTAAATACTTTTTCTTTTACGTATCGAGCATAGATGGCCCATCATGAATGAAAAATGACATTATTGAAATGAATTTTCTTTTAAAAATTCTCTAAGATACAGGTTAAAGAAAAATGTCTACCACAACTCTTTCTGTTGTAGAATCGTATTTTTCGGAGACCGATTATTTAATCAAGGAAGTTGCTCAGGTCGTGTGTATCTACTACAGTTCTGCGATTATCATCGTTGGATGTGTCTGCAATCCTCTGTCCCTGATCGTCCTCAGCAGAAAGCCATACCGCGGCTTGACCACCACCCTCTATCTCCGTGTGGTAGCGGCAGCTGATCTAGGTGCCATCTTAAACGGTGCCACGCGTTTCTTCCTGATCCGGGCATTCGAGGTAGACACACGCTTCAATAAAATTTCCTGTCGCGTCAGCATCTTCTGCGGCTACTTTTTCGTGTACATCAGTTGCTGGACATTGGTAGTGGTCACCGTTGAGAGAGTGGTGTCCATTCTTTGGCCACACAGGGTTAGAACTTGGTGCAGTCGGATGGCAGCGAGGGTTACCCTCCTCAGCCTCATGCTCGCTGTCTGTGGCATCTCTGTCTGGTTCAGTATGGTCTATGGAGAGGTCAAAAGCTTCGATGTCAGTCTGAACACCACAATTGTCAAGCCCTGTGCCAAAATGTTTTGGGGCGAGACCCTGAGCACTGTTATGTGGATTGTCGATGCTCTGATGTTCGCGTTTTTATCAAGCTTTTTACTTATCGTCTGTAACACCATCATTATCATCGGTGTGATGAGGAGCAACCGTTTCATGTTGAAGCCAAGCCCGGAGAGCAGCGAGAGTGGGATGGAAACATCGCAGTCCTCTGTGATACGCGCTATCTCTAGCTGTTTTCGTAGATGTTTTGGAATTCCTACTGGACACAAAACAAAAACGATGGACGGTTTCAAGAAAACAAAACAGATGTTATCTAGATCAAGGCGTGAAACTTCTTTGACAACAACTTTACTGGTGATCAATACCGCCTTTATCATCTGTCAACTGCCGACCTCAGCGTTCCATGCGTTTGGGCCTCACTACCGGACGGCTAAGGGAATGGGCCCTATAGGAGATGCTATTTCAGATAGCTTAACCGTCCTGATGTACACGAACAACGCCCTCAACTTCATCCTCTACTGCCTCACTGGCACCAAATTTCGCGCCGAGCTGCGAGCAACTTTCCAGGAATGTTACCATAGCTGGAGACGACAGATGGCATGTTAAATGTCTCATTGATACAAAGAAATAAGCATGTTAAAAATTCTTCAAGCTCAATGCGTTTGACATCCTACTCCGTTTAATAGCTTATATTGTGATGTCAGCCGCCTGCTCTTGTGAATTTTTTTTTTTTTTTTTGGACATTTCATGAGCTTGGACATAACACACTCCTGGACTCCTTGGTCCATGAACATGTGCTGGGCTACACGGGAAACCACATATTTACACAATTGCGTTTTACAATCATTGCCTGTCTAATACGCATGCGCCTAACTGTGAATTCAAAAAAAGATTCTATTGTGTTACGTGCCACGGCAATAAAACCGTAATCCTGTTGATAGTGCCGGTAATTAAATCCACACACAAACTTTTGCCTCAAGACTTGCAGTCTGTCAGCAGCTCCGTCTGGTCTGAGGCTCCAGAAGTCCTGCTCCCCCCTCCCCACCCCGCTCCCCTTCTCCCATCCCCCGCTATTCTGCTGACTGATGAATCAACATTACTACTATTATAGTAATCTTTTTGTTTCCTAAGTTTACTGTCAGAAACCACGCGACTCTGAGATCGAATCCCCCCCCTACACACACACACACACCCACCTACCACACGCACACTCGGCGTCATTTGTTTTTTAGGTTGTTAACTCTTATAGTTTCTTTCACTAGTTCAAAGACAAGACATCAGTACAGTGAGTACATGGCAATAAAAATTCCTGTGTAAGAGATCTCAACCATACAATCAAATTGGAATCAGCACCCCCGTGGACTACGATGATATAGAACACTAATACAACACATTGCTGATAAGCTGTGGCGATAAGGCTTCATGGTAACAGTACATTTTATCTGTTACGTGTAGGCCCAATAGGTTTCAAACACTAGTGATTAATTTCATATACTGCCGCGCCTCTCTTGCCTTGAGCAATGCCTTGGTTAGCAGCCCTAGGTCTTCTCAAACTGGGCGTTCCTCTTCTCTTGCTTTCATATTCCATTCTGCATTCAAAACTAGTGAATGTAACTTTTCAAAACGTATTAAAATTACTTCTCTCTGAACAGAACTTGCGGATCGACAATGAACGCTTGTATCATAATCCCCATTAGGTTCTATACATCCGGCTTAATGGCACAGAAAAATGTGATTTAAGGGAGCGCTTATCTTTTGTGTGGCTGTATTCATTCTTACAATATCTTCAGACATAGAAAGAGTTTTATTGTTCGTCCACACAGTAAAGCTCTCGGTACTTCCTCATATTTCTAGTGTCGTGTGACTGTTTAATAATCTCCCTCTTTAGTATTCATGCCCTCATATATGGATGGAAGAAAACATCGAGGTGTGTCGGGGGGACGCCTTATCCGTGTAATGTTGCTCTCTCGCTGCTGTATATACCTAATTTAATTAATTTTTAGAATTTCCATCAATAGGATATAGAATCTGTTACGTCATGAGTTCCTCTGCCCCACCCGTTATTGAGATTAGTTTTTAAAAGTACTGTTATGAACTTTACCATTTTCAGTAATTTGTGGGGTGAAAAAGATTTAACAATCTCTGGGTAGGTTGAGTCTTATGTAATGATTACGTTCCTCTGCCGCAGTTTGTGTTAGTTTGAAGTCTCCAGTCTTAAGTACTTGACTGCCATGTGTACAACCAATAGTGAATTTTGAGATATCAGTCTTACTTATCAGTTTGACTTTTTTTACCACACTTATCAAAGTAATAGAACTACCGATGGTATTTATAGTTGTTTCAATTGGAACAGCTAGTAAAAAGTTGTTGATTTGAATAAAGGACTGACAATAAAATGAACATGCATTAAATTAATGAGGCTTGCTATCACGTCTTTACATAGTGCTGTCAAATTATTCCCTGAGAGAGAGAGAGAGAGAGAGAGAGCGAGAGAGAGAGAGGGAGAGAGAGAGAGGGGGAGAGAGAGAGGAGAGAGAGAATGAGTGAGAGGCAGACAAACAGAGAGACAGACAAAGAAAAAGACAGACAGAGAAAGTAAAGGATTTATAAACTTTCTGTTATTTCTCTCCTTGCTCTTTCTCAATCTCTTTCTTTAACTTCCTGTTCTCCCCCCCCCCTCTCTCTCTCTGTGTGTCTGTTCCTTCATCTCTTTCCTCTGTTTTTGCTTTCTTCCTCTGCTAACTCGCAGGCTTACTTCGCCTAGAAGTGTTGATCACTGTCTTTACTACTCATTTTTGTTGGATTTGTCTCCCCCCCCCCCTCTCTCTCTCTCTTGCTTTTTTTTTTTTTTTACTGTGACATTGTCCTCGTAGTCTATCGCCTCTGGCAGCTCGAATACGGAGCAGACATGCATGTGAGACAGGCGTCACAATCTAGAGCAGATATTCAGATTTCTGAAGCTACAATGATAAAAATCCTATCGACAAAAGGACGTCGGTTCCGAAAAAAATGACATTTATATCGCTACATTATCGAATCACCTTAACTACGCGTATTCTTCAGTTACATTTCGTGAAGTAGTGATGACAATTTACGGAGATTGTCAGCTCTATGTGAATAACGGATGTGAAGATCTAGATCAGACTAAGGACTGTTGATAGTATGGCAATGGAGAAAACCAGGGATGGTCACTTTCATTAATCCTAATTGACCTGTTCAAGAAACAAGAACCATTTACTGTATTATGCTTTTACGGTGTATGTAATCTTTTAGATATGGATGCTACTGTAAAACAACAACAAAATCATCATCATCATCATCATTTTATAAAATTACAATATAACTGTCAGACCGGTAACTAATAAAATAATTTAAGAAAAACAAATAACACAGAAATCATCATCATCATCATAACCATTCTATAAAATGCCGCCTCAAACTATAAGACGCCTGCGGTCTACAGGGAACGAATCAGACATATCAAAAAGAACCAAATAACATCGCAAAGAACTTGATAAAGTAGAAACTAGACAAGTTGGTATCACTAGCCATTTTTTAAAAAAACCTAACTGGTTCTTCACTGCCGGCAAAACACAAACCATATAAAATATAAACAAGGTATTGTGGTATAGGAAAGAATTTTTTAATGAAATGTTTTGCTTATTATGTAGGAACGAGTTTTCAATTTTTAGAAAAGTAAATAAAACAATACATTTTAGAGAAATTACAACACGACACCTTCTGATTTACAATGGTCAAATCAATATGTAAGATTTTTATGTTGTCAGTGCTTTTAATCATATGGACGATGTGTATAACTTTTTAATATTTATCTCCAAGTATGACATCACCGAACACTGATATGACTTTTACTTTGGAAACAAACTGTGCTCTCCTTTTGACTGCGTAGTAATGTCAAAACCACCAGATCTAATGCCAAAGAGTGAATTCTAGGAATACCCTAGGAACATGCACAATAAAACAATCACCCAAATGTACAGTTGTATATAGAAAAGTATAAATCTATTGAAGAATATTTACAGTGCTCCTAGAAAGGTGAATTTAAGGTGGGTGAAAAGCAATGCACTAGTTGTTTAAAGGGCATCACTACTCATCCCACTACAGATTGAATGAGCCTTAATATTAATACTCTCCTTGCCAAGACATAAGAACACATCTAGCGACTGCTCATTGTGTCTGTAAACTTCAGGTAGAAAAACAGAGTTAGGGAAGATTCTAATTTTGTTTACCTCAACAAATACAAATATGGAGGTCTCTGAAACAGATATTTTCGTCACTTGGTGCACTTATACGAATTTCAGAAACGTTAAGTATTGCTCTTGGCATACAGAGTGTTAAGGTCTACATCCAGGAAGACTAGGTTTAGAGGTTCCTCTGGTGAACCCGATTATATACCAAGTAATCCACATGCGGGTTATGCTATGGTGGGCATCTTCATCATCATCATCATCATATCGTCGTCATTTTATAAAATAGAAAAAGACTGTCCAAACGGCAACTAGTTAAACAATTAAACAAATGCAAATAGCATTTACAAAGAACTTCATCTTGATGTTGAAAGTGAATGCCAAATTTTCAGGTCAAATTGACTCTTCTTCAGGGCCAACAAAGTAAACATTATCATCGTCATCACCATGATCATCATCACCAGAAGCAGTTATAGCATTTTAGATGAATGCCTGGACTTTTAAGACATACATTGTCAACCGGTAGCTAACTAAATATCTGAAACACAAACAACAAACCTGGAAGAGAATGAATAAATTGTAAATTTAATGAGTTAATGCAAGTCGCCAAATGTTCTACCCAACTTGGCGTTTTGTCAAGGACACGACTTTTTACTTTATTTTTCTTTGTGTGTGAGAGACCTGAACTGTTACTTCCTTCCATTTTAACACATTAATGACAAAATAGAAACAGTTTTCAAGAATGCTACATCCGTACACTTGATACAAAACGTAAAAATGAACCCAACCCTCACACTGTAAAATGGAGATCGCTGTCGAGAAGGATATTACTCAATAAGACACACAGCATTTCTTTGCTGACAATGGCCAAATAAAAGACAATCCTTTTGTCCTGCTAATACCATTTTATTCCGTTTGAAAAACACTCAAAGACCGCAGGAACTTCCCGTACACTTCAAACAAAAGTGCTACAGTTCAGACTATAACATGCAGAGCGCGCCCCGGTCTTTGAAAGCACCTTATCAAATAACCAAAAGGGTCGTACCCTACCAGAGCTTGCAATAAAAGAGTGAGAGGAAATGGCCTTGTTAAATGCAGTCTTAGTGTGGCCAGTGGAGCAAACACATTCTTCTCATCTCTTTCTTCATCCTCAGTTTATTGTGTTTTTTACTCTAGTTTATTTCATTTGATTTCATTTTGTTTAAAAATATTCTGTATTAGTATACGCCTTTCATTTTTGTAATATTTTACTTTAAAAAATAATTTCTGCTTTACAATTCTAATTTGTGGTAAAATGGTAATAATCTTGGCTTATAGAATTACATCTATGTTGAAATATTCGTAAAGTATTCGTATTAGCATATGGGTAGGTGTGTAGGAATGTTTAAATATTCTGCTCGGACATCCATATCGCCGCCTTGTACAATTTCTGCACTCAACCGAAAATAAAATTAATTCAATTTTTACCATGTTTTTCCGATCCTAGTCCACTCCCCCCCCCCTCCCCCCTTCCGGACATTTGTAATCATTTTTTGCTAAGCTGTGACAGAAAGAACATAATGAGATACCCTGTTTCCTGCTTCACTGGAACCCAAACATTGTTGTAAGAGCTCAGAAAATCCTAGTATTGAAGAGGTATTGACACGACGTCACGGTGGATGGTTTGAAGATGTCCCTTATACAGCGATACAAGCCTCATGGGTCAATAACAACAGTGATAAAGACTGCGTTGTCTTAAACATTTGCTTTGAAATAAAACTTCAACATCCTGCCATAATTAACTTTTGATTTGTAAACTGTTAGAACCGATGTCAAGCGTGAGATACGCTATAGAAACGGCGGATGCCTTGCTTTGGTGTGAGAGGCCTATCTGCTCTTTCATGTTAAGAGCCCACCATTTTAGACCTGCCTTGCCTTCCTATCACAGGAACAGAAGACAAAAGTCTTCTTTATGTTGTCCCGTTTCAGATTCGAAAGCCTTTCAGTTTCCTACCTGATGGTGACGTCAGTTCCTCTCCCCCCGCGTTATCAACTATGTAGCTCTCAGTGGTTTCCCAGTCCGTTTCACCGTCTCTGATCAGATCTATCGAGGTGAGTACACTATTTTGCACTTTTGGCTATCTGGGGCATCAGAGACGTTCTCAGTTTTCATAATTGTGTAAAAATACAGTAGTTCCAAAGATGTCATGGAAATGTGATTAAATTTCTTAGGGTTCAGTTCCCATCAACGACCTTAGGAAAGTATCTTAAATTGTTATTGCGTTTAATAAATCCTGCCGTAAAAGCTTTTCATATGAGGATAACAATTCTCATGCTCAAATGCTCTGTGCCAAACGCCATGTTCAGCGACTTTGTACACCACAGGACTATACATTACTGAATCAAGTTATCGTATGACTTTTGCCGTACATTCTTAGCAGCCGCGGGTTGTGTTATAAGCAGTTTTGTTTAGTTCCGTGGGCTACAAATAAACTTAATGTCTGGAAACTAGTAGCCACAACACCGAAGCCGTAATGTAACTGTCGTGGTCATAAATAACATGTACTAGCTCTTGATACACGCTTATTTTATTCTTAAGGTATAATGTGCACATGTTCTGTTTTCGCTGAAATGTGTATACATTTATTTCATTTGATTTCATTTTTTTGCGAACTCTTATATCTTAAATAGTTGCCCTCTCCACATCTCTAGATAATAGATATGCTCCAATGACCTCTTTTATGAAAGATGTGAGAGTTTCAAATAACCTGATTGAAAATGGTGAACAGCAGAATATGAACGAGTTTCTCTTGCTCAGGGTAAAGGAAAGAAACAGAGATGACCAATTAAAGGTAACCTGTAAAAGTCACACCGATCGTCCTAATCTGTTTTATGCAGTGGATCTCTACCGAAAAACTTTCTAACACAACAGACCTTTACAGCTAGGGCTTGAAGTATTCATTAGACAATTTGATCCCAGAAATTTTAAAGTGAACTTAAATCCTTCAACGATATGTTCTTTGTGGTGTCTCTGTCTTTCTTTTTTCATTATTTTATGTCTATAGTTATATATCGTTATAAACTTTATATATGTCGTTGTCTATTCAATTGTATATGTAATATAAATAATAATATTCATTTATTTATTTTTCAATCTTGTCCATTTATTGATTTTTGAGAAAAGGATGTCTACAAGTTATTTAATTTGTCTTTCTGCTTTTTTTTATTATCTATTCATTTATTCTTTCATTTATTCACTCCTTCACTCCTTCATTGTTTGTCATTTCTTTACTTTGTTTCGCTCGTTTATTTGTTCACACTTATTCATTCATAGATTTTTTTTTTCTATTTAATTATGTTATACTTTCCTATGTTTCTTAGTTTCTAGTTATTCTATTTATTTATTTGTTTAGGCAATGCTTTCACTTATTCTTTCATTTTTTCTTCTATTCTTCGTCCTTTCTTTCTTTCTTTTTTTTTAAAATTTCATTTTCAGTTTGTTGGTTCGTCGTTTCCATCATTCTTTTGAATATATTGTCATTGTTGGCCGTTGTTTTCCACTGGCTTTAAAAGTTTATTAGTTTTTAAACTAATTGATTTATTTTGTTCCTTAAATTTTCTTTCTCTTTTAAATACTGCATTACAATTTACTTATAACTAAAAATGCCAATATTTTGACACACTTTCTGGACACACCGAGAGTCTTGTTGTGTCTTCAGAAAAATATCGTTCTTTCTTCTTTCCATCCTTGTCTTTTTCTTCTTCTTTCTTTTTTTTTTTTTTTGTTGTAGACATACGTACCATTTTTTCCCTCTTATTTATTTATTTATTATTTATTTATTTATTTATCTATTTATTTATTTATTAAAGGCAGTGAAAGACCTTTTAGAAGTCTCTTCTTTTAACCTGCCAAGGTTGGTTTCCTTAAAAAATTCAAATATTTGAGTCAAGGGCCAAGCGTTCAGTGCTGGTTTGAGTTCTTAATTCCGAGGTTGCTTCCCCTGGCATATTTAAACAAAGCCGTTCAAACGTCTTCTGAACAATACGTGCACATACGATCGAATTTAATTTTTTTCATATTTTCAGAGGTTGTATCAAAATGAAAAAATAAGTAAATAAATAATAATAATAAAAAATTAAATAAATAAATAATAAATAAACATGAATTTAAAAAATGAAAGTACCCCCCCCCCTTTGTAGTTATTTAGTGACAGCGCGTGTTACCACTTGATCTAAAAGGTTCTAAACGCGCTTTTTTCCAGCCATTGCGTCTTAAATAACTTTTGTTCATTTTTTTTTTGTCGCGTTTTGCTCTTTGTTTTAACATAGTAAATGTTATTAGCGCTGCCATCATTTCAGCGTTAATAATGGTATTACATATATTAGTACAATTCTTTTTAGCATTCTGTTTTCCGTGTTAAATGTACATATTATCATCCCCGTTTACATTGATATTTGTCTGCAAGAATGTTGGCGTAAAGTGTTTACACTGTAAAAAGTAGTAAATTTAGAGGTATTTTGCCGTAAAGTTACAACTAATTACCATCTATCTATCTATCTATCTATCTATCTATCTATCTATCTATCTATCTATCTATCTATCTATCTATCTATCT
>JBCAUA010648714.1:0-15770 GCA_038406235.1 Peronia verruculata
GGGGCGGCGACCCCCAGTCGGGACCCCCGCCGCAGGGCCCCGCACCTGCTCCTGGTGTCACCTGCAGGACCCAACAATTTCCACCGGACCATTTCAGCCGGACCAAGATGCTCGGACTATCCAAGCGGGCAGAGCCACAACTTAGGTGCATCTATAGGACGCACTCCCAAGGCTGAATTTTATTTTACCCTACTTACATAGGACCCTACAGTGTGCGCTAAGCGCTGGAAGGATGGGTAGAACTTGGCTTTCTCTAATCCCCAGGGCCGTTTGACTGGCGAACACCTTGTACACTGGACTTCGTCACGAAGCGTCGGCCACCCCCATCCCGCGCCACCCGGCGTCTCTCCCCACTCATTAGCCAGGCAAGCCAGGAGGGTTAAGCGTTAGCAACCCGCCCGTCCAGGCAGCAGCACCCACCCTGGCGAACTACAATGCCAGTGTCGCCCGGACACCTACCAAGAGGGGGACCAGACCAGATGGGTATCGCTGGCCGCCCAACGTCCCGCCTCTGTCAGTTTGGATCCGGCAGTGCCAAATCCTTAACAGCTACCACCTCGTGAAGGAAGAAGTTGGAACTAGGGAGAGGACCTCTCTTGGCTTATAGTAGTGGCTCAGGCTGAAGCCCTAATGCCACTCATATGCCTTCACACACCAACCTCTGATGGCAAACCCCAAAGGGCTACCAGCAGGGTCAATGAGGTAGCTTATGAGCACACTTATGGACTACCCATAGTAAAGGTCAAGACAATTTTGGTTTTGACAGAGAAAGATATAGAGGCTACATGGAGGCCCTAAAGAACCTGAAAGTCACTCTATGAAAGCTTTTATGGTTATGAAGGTAATAAAATTTGAGAAAAGAAATAAACAGAAAGTCAGAAAAAAGACACAGAATTCAAGGTAACAGGTAAAGTATCTGAAAAAAGCTGCTTTGAGGCTGACATTGAACTTAAGAAAAACTCCTTGTATCAATTTTCTAATCAAAAATAATATAAATGTATTTTTCTCAAACCTGAATTTCTTGTCACTATTTTGATATCTATTTCTTTCATTTCTGGACCAGTTCTTACTAAATTTGGCATACACATCATTTTCACAATAATAACAATGTACTTGTGCGCAGCCCATTCTGTGTGCAAGTTTTGGAGAAAAATAGCTTTCTGTTATAAAGAAAAGGTGAAATGTAAAATTTTACTACATGGCATCTTCAAAAATTTCTACATTTTTTTGTGCTTATGAAGAGTTTATTGTATATAACGTTTAGAAAATGTGCTGACAGCAACTGATTTCTTGTTTTTTAGTTTGAAACATCATTCAAACTTAGGCAGACAACGACATTTACAGAGATATCATCAGCATCATTTTCATCATGTTAAAGCAATGTTTAAATTACAATATAGAGATTACTAAGTTTAGTATTCTATACAACATTACATTTGGCAAATACTTCAACCAGTACCTAGTTCAATATATTTGTATACCTCCTTCATTATCATTCATCCTTTGACTAATTCCAATGTCATGGGGATTCTTGTGAAGCTGATGCCATCAATTTTGTCTCACATTCTCTGTCCTCTATAGCTCGCTGGAATTTACCAATTCCATTCCTGCTCATTCTTGGATGGTGTATTCCCATTTCTTCTTTTGCTTCAATCTCTCAACTGCAGCGGCCTCCTACTACACCTTGCAAGACATAATGAAATTCAACATTGGAAATAATAGCTTTGAGAGCAGTGTAGTAAAAGACTCAGTTTGAGATGAGCATGACAATCTGACCATATCTATTCAGCTTTTATTTGTTAACCCTTTCACTGCTAACAACAGTATACTGTATGTCCAAAAAGTGGTCTCCTATGTGCTGGAGGACATAGGTGGTACATCCAGCAATCAGCTCCCACCAACCATTCCCTTTTCTTCTTTGATCTGTTATTCTGACTTCTGATGAGTATTTTACATATGTATGCAGGATCTTTTAATATTTGCTACTTGCTGATGATTGGTAAATGACCTAGCAAATGAGAACCCAAATCTCTTTGTTCATGATACAATAAATGACATTAGATTATAGTTGACACTTCTGATCGCCTGTGAAAAAGTACAGGATAATTTGCCAGTTGGCTCAGCCACAGTCATTGAAACTGACCATATCACTGATGCACAGGACTGTAAACCTGGTATAGGAGTGAATCAGTTAACCACAGTGAGGAAATTTTGATGAGGTCCTAAAGTTCCAACAAATGTTGAGAATTGAATATAGTTAAATCCAAATAAAAAATTGTTGACTCTCTTTGTTTATTAATGTGATTTTGTTGCTCTGCCATAGATCTGGATGAGAACTTCCAAGCTGAACCGTCTGATGTAATGGCTGGCCGTGGGACTGATGCCACCATGGTGTGTGAGCCTCCGAGGGGACAGCCAAGCCCATGGGTAAGCTTTGATCAATCCAGCTATACCACATCCTGAACTTATCAGCCATTTGAGGGCCAGGACAGCAGAAAAGTATTGGTCCCAAGCCTCATCAAAAATCTTTACTTTTTCTTGGATATTGAGATTTGTTTTGGACCTCTGAGTTGTAAGAAAAATCTCATTAGCTGAGAGTTAATTTGGGTAATACTAGTATCACACCTGAGCCTTCAGTTGAACTAGTTAATGCAAAATGAGAAAGGCAGGCAAACAATAATTTATCCCAGGACTGGACACAGCTGTCTTTGAGTAGCGAAGACATGTCAACAGAGAAAACTGTTTTAACTCATTCACTGCTGATCAAAATGTGCATGTCTCCCCTGCTGTGCTGACCATTTTTTTTTTTTTTGGTAAATATAAGAGTTTAGGTAGATCTGGGAAAACATTGTAAAAAATACATTGTTTGACCTGTTGTCATTTATCTTTTTTTCTGCTTATTACTTGTAAAATTGTAACCTGCTATTATATATTTCTGAGTGATGTGCCAGCTTTTGTTTCTTAACCACTGCTCAGGTATGTTGCAAACATTCTCGTCTTAAGCATATACACGGAAATTGACCCTGCAAGACTTTTTATCTGTTTCAGTGAATGACTTAATACAATTTTCTAAGTATTTCTATTAGTTAACTGTGAAAGAGATGTTTACTTTTCTGAAATGATATTTACTATCTTGACGAGAAAACTAGGAATTCTAAGTTCAGGCCACTATTCCATTTACACTCTTTAGATTCAATGGTTCAAGGATCGTGTCAGAATTGACCCTCGTGGAGATGACAAGTATTCAGTGAATTCAAATGGCCATTTGATTATCCATGATGTCCAAGACTCAGATGCAGGCAACTACAATTGTGTGGCCCAGAATACTGTGACATCCAGGCAAAGTGGATATGGACGCCTCATTGTCACAGGTGGATGAAACTCATTATCTCCTGATATCAGATGAGATTCGTTCTCATTTGCTTACAAAATTAGAAAACCTTTTGGGCACAAATTTACCTTTCATCTGTACTGGAACTGAACTAATGATTTTGGAATAATTGTATCATCAATTTTCACAAGCAATTGTACCACTGACTTTCTCTTTTTAAAAATCCCCCCACCCCAAGCAATTGTAAGTATTGTGCCAGAAAAAGGTTTGAATTTATATCTTGTATAGCATGAAAAAATCATAATTTGTTAATTTGTATGGTGAGCCAATATGAGATTCCTGTACATTATAAACATTCTGTAGCCTACATAATTTATTCAGCTAGATGCAACCATCACCATTTTTTCTTTTCATAGATGAGGTACCGACTACAACACCAGCAGCTGTTGAAAAGGACGTTTTCACATTCCCTGACATTATTCCTAGCACTGCCCAGTTTCTGCAAGATGTCAGTCCTGATAACACAATTGGTCCCTCAGGATCAGTAACTTTGATGTGTTCTGCCATTAACGTTCAACACTTGACAATGTCCTGTGGTGGAGCAAGACTTACAGATGATCAGGCTACCAGTCAAACAGAAGTAGATGATGAAACAGGTCTGTAAAGTGTGAATTTGACTGAAATGTAGGTGGACAAATATTCTTCTACACATTTTGCCCCATTCTTAAGTCTTACATAATGAGCAAAAGTTTACAATGCCACTTTGTAGGCAAGGAGATAGTGAAAGAGAGGAGGGACATGTTTGTTTTTTGCACTGCTGTTAATATTAGTCCCTGTAGTGTGACAAGATAGTACTCACTTGAGATTAGGCCTACATTATATAGACAAATTAACTTATTTCCAACTCATAATGAAATTACACAGAAATTGATAAATAGTCAACCAATTGCATCTATCTCTACTTAGCATGCCACTAAATTGACAGTGAAGCTACTAACAATTGATTGTTATTTTTAATGATTCTAGGCTTACAGTGATCTAAATGTTCATCCATAAATGGGAGAAGAGCATTGCTGACATTAATTTATGGACGATGACAAAATGCAGCATTTATTTAATAGTTTGCTTAAGTTTTGAAGCAGAGGCAGGTTGTCCTTGACACTCTAAACTTTGAAGAGAATATTGTTGAACTAAATTAATCTTAACTTATAATCATTTTCTATCTTACAGTTTCTTCATTGCAATTGCCCAACATGTCTCAAAGAATTAAAATATTTCAACAAACATAAAACTCAAAGAGAAAAATTAAGCTAGCTCTACACAGGGAAATTTGTAAAACAATTTGTGTATTTTGGTTAGATTTGCATTGCCTTTTTAACACAATAGATTATGCTGAAAAATGGAAAGACTCTCTATGAACGAACATTTTTTTCTTTCAAGGTGCCAGGATGATAGTGACTCAAGTTGAAGTGACTAATGACATGGTGAATCAAAACCCTGATAATTACTTCTGCCAGTGTCAAGCCTGGTTTATGGAGAACAGGCAATGGAATTCTTCAATGGGTGTGGAAGGTTACGTCAGGGCAAGTCCATCTTATTGTAAGTAACCTCAGATTTTTCTCGGAGATTTTCTTTTAACAGAGAGCATCACGCTTGTTGATAATCTTTAAAATTATATGAATTCTGTTCAAGCAGCTGAGCAGAGAATTTATTGCCATGCTGTTCACAAAGTGACCCAAACCTCAAAATCTAAATGTTCAGGAGGGTGGATTTAAAGTTTTTAATATTTTGTAGACTGAATTTGTCAAAGTTTTTTGAAGAAAATCTGTTCATTTTTATACAATTTACTCACATTTACCCCTTCAGCAGTGTGAGCCATAATTTATTTCCGGTAGCTTCTAGCTTTTTATTAGTGCAGCTAAAAGACAAAACAGCTGGATAGGTCCCTTGGCAAAATGCAGGTTAAGTTCATCACCATCCACTCCTTTTGGGATAGCCAATCTGTCCTGGCTCTATAATTGTGTATTGCCCAGTTTTATATGCTACAATGCGGTCAAGTGCATTGAAAGTATGAACAATGACAGTCAAGGCCTGTCAGTGAGTTTCATGTTTCACCACTTCATTTATGTTGGTTTACACAGAGTAACTCTTGAATTATGTCTGCTTGGATAGGAGTAATCACAAAATATCATTTAGTTTGCAAATATATGCCAGCAAACATCTCCGAACATTTATTGCTGTTTTTTTTTAATCATTCATTTATTCTTTCTTTCTTCCACCTATCTCATTTTCTTTTCTTTTTTTTTTTTTTTAATGACTTATCTGACTTTGATTTTCTCTTTTCATCTTTCTAGTCTTTCAGATTTGTCTCTTTCTAAATGACAGTTTATAAGTGTCTGCCTGTCTGTCAATTGTCTGTCTGCCTCTCTTTCTTCTCTCCTCTTTCTCTCTCTCTCGATCAACAACATTAACAAAGCTCATTGACAGGCAGAACATGTACAGCCAAATCTATTCCCTTTTCACACAAAGTGAAATAAAATTTATCATTATTTAATTTTTAAAAAAGTGCACTTTATACCTGGCATAGGCAAATTTTTGAAGGAATACATAACTAAACTACGGAAGACTTATAAAGGTTTACAACACTTTATACATGCATATCAATTGATTGGGATAAATTGTCATTAAACTCCCGTGGTAAGATGTTTGTAACAAATTGTTTTGGACCAACACACAGGCCGTTGTATTTGCTCTTTGACAATCTTGGGAGATTTGTCAAGTATAACCATACATGATCTTGTGCTTTCTCTTCTGGGAGACAGTCTCAATATCAAGGAATTTTGTTTTATTTCTTTTCATATGAGTTTGTTTTTTCTCTTTTAAATTCATGATAGTGTTTTATTACTCTGACCTGTCTTAAATAAGTTCAGTTGATGAGCTAGCCACTGTGGGCATGTTTAATTCACAAAATGCGTTGCTTATGACTGTATTTCTTCCAGTCGTTCACTTCTGCTGTTTGGAGTACACCTACAGTGTAGGGAGGGCACTTTTTGTTCTGTTACTGGCAGCTAGTCTAGCAACATCAGATCACACTATTTTTTAAACAGCAGTCACTACAACATTGTGTACTGTTTGACTCAATCAAATGAAACTGAATACTTTCAATATCTTCAAGTTTCTAAAAAATACTTCAACATTTGCTGGAACTGTTGGATTTTTCTTTTATCAGGGGCTTCCTCCTGGGAGGAAGGTGGCAGTATAAATGTCATTATTTAGACAAGCAATCAATTTTAGTAAAATTAAAATAGGAAATTTTCTTGAGTAGAATATTTCACATCATTCTGACTTTGCTTAATACAATATGCTTCCAAATCAAATTAAGACAAGAGCAATTTTAATTAAGATATTTCACAAAATTCAGGAAAAAAAAGGTTTCATGCTTTCTCTTCTTCCGCTAGTTGCTCAGTGTTGTAGCTGGTAAGTTTTGGGACAGTTTTTTTTTTTACCATTCAACATGTTTTAACTCCATACATATATTAGTCTTTCTTTTTTTTTTTTCTAGGGGTTGGAAAGGACTTCTGTGGAACTTTAGTTTCACCACATTAGCACAGAAAGTTTGGCTTTTTGATCTTCTTCTTTCTTGGAATACAGTTGATACATTTTGAAAAAGAATGAACTAGGAGACAAATATCAGAAATTTGTTGAGCTTCTCCAGTCGCAGTTTTCAACACATGAGAATTTTTTGTATGATTATTGCAAATCTCTGTCTTTCTACATCTTTAGCCAACCAGCCCCTTTTTTTGTCTTCAAAAATGCTTGTAATTACAGACTTGATCTCCCATATATCAACTCAGTTTCTGACATTCTCATGTAATAATCATGATTTCACAGAGATTTTGAGTGATTTAGTAACACTATGTCGTCTGTAGGGGTTATATTTATCATGTTTCTTCCATTTTTTGCTCAGCCAAGTGATGTTTTTTGCTGTTCCCTCCTGGCTTAGATCAAGTCATGAAAAGTTATGATGATCACTCATGAAACTGAATTCTTTAAAGACATTCATAAAGTTTCCCTAGTTTTTCCTCTATATTGAGACAGACATTTTTGTCTGTTATCTCATTTGTAACAGAGAAAGGAAATATTGTTTTTTATTCTAAGAAATTGTAAGAGAAACATTCAATTCATGAAAGTCTGTGCTTTAGATCTCATGTCAGGTTGTGGACTGAAAAGAGAGAATCACATTGTGATGTCCAGACACGGACATGTTGTGTTCATTCTGCTAACAATCACAGTTGATGACATGCCAATAGAAGTGGAAATATTTTTGTAAAAAAAGCAACGATGTTTTCTGTAATCGATATTCTGCCATTATTATTTCCCATATGGCATGATCTTTCCCAGCAGTCACTCAAAGGTGAAGTTTGCAACTGGCTCTAACTCAATTAAATCAATAGTGGATGAATGAAGTTGGTGAAAAAGTAATATCTGGGCAGGACAGGTCACTGCCTATTTATCCTTAAGCATTTATCCTTTCCATAAATGACTTTATGAGATGATAAGGAATAACCATTGGAATGCATTGAGCCAAAAAAGTGTAACTTACAAAGGCCAAATGGCAACATTTTTAGCAGATTAATTCATTCTCACTATAGTACCAAACATGGGCAACAATCTTGGAAATGATGTCAATAAGCATCTAAAAGTTCAATCATAAAATTATCTAACTGTGGACAAAGAATGCAAAATAACATGTTTTTTTTTTCCATTACCATGATTGTAAGCCTACATAATTTTACAAAGTCTTCAATCTTTAACAAAGAAAAAAATTGTTTCATCTCACTGGATGTTGCAGACATTGAGGATAACTTTGTGGTTTCACCAACTGACACTGAGGCTATAACAGGAAGCACAGCAAGATTCCAGTGTGAGCCTCCCATGGGCAATCCTCAACCAAGGGTAACTAAAAAATTTATCTGCTGTCTCCTAAGTTGTAGTTATATGCTGAGACATATTTAATTCAGCCATTCCTCAGGATCTGATGAAATCATAATAATAATTCATCACACTGTTATATTTTTATTTGTACTGAAACATTTTTCCTTTTTTTCCTTTATGTTGTGCCACATGTCTTAGCCAATTGTCAGACAACTGCCTTATATTACATGAGAGAGACAGAACTTGTCACAAAATCTGACAGTATCATAATTTGAAGAATAGCAGAGAATATTGGATACTGCCCTAATGGAAGTGTAATAAGGAAGTATAAAATAATCATTATCTGTAACATCTACCTCATCATACTGTAAATTCAACAAAATTGTCCTTTGAGTGGCTATAATGCTGTACAATTAACATTATCCAGTGAAACTTTGATTGCCAAAAAAAGTTAATGAGTTAAAACTCAAAGCCCATGTCATTTGCTTGTTATAGTCTAGGATGTTTCTAGATACAGGATCTTGTTTTAAAATTCCTCAAAGAAATGAAATGAAATAATCACAACCAGTAATTCCATGTTTTGTTTTACTCTACTTTTGAACAACAATTGCTTTTATATTGCAACAAACCTATCCAAACAAACCAACTGTAAATATTTATTTGCAGTATCTAAAGAGACATGAAAAGATTCTCTTTTTAATGTTCACAGGTATTCTGGATGAAAGATGGAGCTCTTTGGGACTATGAAAGGTCAGGACGTTCTATCCACTTTCATAAGGGTATCTTATACATTGAACAAACAATTGAAGGTGATGAGGGACAGTATGTCTGTGTTGCAGAAAATGAGGCAGGAAGGCGTCAATCTTATCCAGCCACTTTGTTCTTATATGGTATGTTTTAATAATGTTTAAGTCATCTAAGTTTTATTGAACACATGTTTTTGTGTTCATATTAGAAGTTTTCATAAATCTCTACTCAAAGACATGGTTTGATCAAAATTTACAATAAGTCCAGTTTTATTTCTTTAATGGGGGAGTTTCAACTTTTCAACATTCCACTATATTATCTTTTTTCTTCTTGTGGTTAAAAGAACTTTGTTGCTCAATATACAAGCTATTGAGGTCACAAATGTTGTTTTTTTTTTTATGCTATTGTGTAGTTTTTCAATCCATGTTCCCTGAATTCTGTGCATGTATTTTAATATTCACTTGTCATCTTGGGAATGCACTAATTTTGGTCTTGTTTGAAAAAGCTTATAAAATCTTTTGGACAAGAAATATTATCATATTGTTACCAAACAAAAAACTGTTCTAAAGAAAATGTGAGAAAACCACTTTAACACTTACATGTAGGTCCTACAAGTAAAGATAGCAACCACACAAGATTGCTGACAGAGCAGAAATATAAATCTTACCAGATGTCAAAAATATAAATCCTCAACAATAAGCCATTTTTTCATCCAGCTAGGTTACTTCCCTTGGTCAAGTACAGTCAGTATAAGAAAAGCATTTCAAAGAAGAAAAAAGAACTTTTTCTCTTGTTTGCAGCTCGTGAAGCAAAGAATTATGGGAAAAGTATCATGAGAAAAAAAACACTATCATCATATGGTGAAATTTTCATAATTTTCTGTTTCTTAGACAGTGGTCTCCACCTAAGAACCCGGTTGTGAAGAGACAAAAAAAGCCAGGTTTTAGGTGGAGGGATTCTTAGGCGGACTGAAAAGTTATGCAACCTGTCTGAACACAGATTGCTTTTACTACTATGACTTATTGACTATTACCGTTAGTTAAGATTTGCCATTACAAGTAAGTACAGCATTCTTCCCTAAGTATATGTTGTAATTAGATCTAACAATTCCTGATCTTTATTAGCATATAATTACAACAATAATTCCCAGCATTTAAACACTGAGTGAGATTTCACATAACGGTATTACTGTTGAATGAAAAAAAATGATATTGTTAAGCTATCCTGCGGATAACTAGCCTACATGAGTGACTGAAGTGTTTACAGATCAGCCAAAGTAGCAAAGCCACTGACCAGTCAAGAGGCTGAACTTACTCCTCTTGATCCACAGAGCCAATCACAAGTGACACTCCACATGTTGTCAAATGAAGAAATGCTCACAGGTTTGTCCACAATGGGGCCTGATTATGCAGTCATACATCAAGCATTACTTCCATTCCTTTGCCTACCTGTTCTCTCCTCCCCATTCCCCATGTTACTGCACATCTAACACTGTACGTTTCTCTCAAGTAGACAGCATAATGTGAAATTACACATAAGTACTTGTGTGTCTTGGCTGGACACCGGACTTTAACACAGATTTTTTTATTTGGGAGCAGGCTCTTAGCGAGGTAAATTATAGAGAAAAAATGCCATTTCATAGCAGAGGTGGGTTCTTAGGTGGACTGGGCTCTTAAATGGACCGGGCTCTTAGGCAGAGACCACTATATTTCAAACAACAAAAGAACAAGTGATTTTTTTTCCTTCTTTGTAATGCTTGTCTTATACCTCTTGTGCTTGGTAAAAAGAGGTAATTTGGCCAAGGGTCAAACTGGCTCATTTTATAACACAGTCTAGTATGGTCATATTTCCTTTATGTTGACTCTAGATTTTCGAAAAGTGAAGTGCTCATCCTGATTCACTTTGCTGATATACCTAAGCTATTGAGCCGTCTGCATTGCCTTGACTCTTTTCGTTTAACTTGTTCTGGGTTTTTTTTTTCCCAAGCTATATATACTTACAAGATGATCATGGACTTCTGTGGCTAAAAACATAATTCGTCCCCTTCTCCAGAATAGTCAATTTAAATGAAAGAGTATGAAACAGTATTGCTTTCAATATCAAGGATATCAAGTTGTTCCCCTCAAAACATTGGCTACCACTGTTACAGCTCATTCACATCCTTATGTAGCCTAAGTGTTTGGACAAGGTCATTTCAGTTATTTACCAGATCTCTTTGTGATCATGGGATACAACTGGCTCAGTGGATTCATAGCAACAGAGTGAATGGGAGTTATTAAACTTTAATGTGATCCGCCTAATTCTGTGTGCCCAAAATTGACTAGTACCTGATTTCATCTATCTAGATCTACATGAACAGAAAATGTTGTGATAGGTCTGCTTTAGTGAGAGTGTTAAGGTGATTGTAGAATTTAACACAAATCAAAACTTTAGGATTACTTGTTCAAGCTATTTTAGATTACTATATTAATATTAGATCTACATCTTGCAGTAAAGTTCTGGTGATTTTGACATAAGGTTTAGGGTCAAAACCATTCAAACAGCATGAAATGAAGGTTTCACTGGACAATAGTTGCGTTCAGGATCATTGTGATCAATGATATTAGTCTTCTCTTTTTTAAATAATTTTCATTAAACTTGGAATTTTAATTTGAATTGTCCTCATTTCAAATCATGCATGTTACTCTTTATGATAAATCATGTGCATTTTACACTAAACCAATGGAATATTTCTGAGTCTGAGCATTGAAGAAACTAGTTCATAGAAAATCTAAGATTGATTATGATCTCAAATCATAAAAGTATGAAATACAAAGTTTGATGTTTTGTGGAAACCAGAAAATTTGACAGAAGATGATTTTGAAACACTATGATCACTGGCAACCACGCAACTTGGGATTAATATTTTTAAATGGATCATTTTATAGACCTAGCATACTTTTTTTTTTTTTTTTACACGAAATAAAAGGTAAAGCCCAGCTCATGAAAAAAAAAAAAGACATTGACACTGTTAATAAGTAAAAATATGGATTTTGTGTTATCATCGTGTCAACATTAAAAGCACTACAGAACAAGAAATTGGAATATTTTCTGATATCGCTTTAGTCTAAGTAAATTGTAGAGATTGATAATTAATAAATATTTGCTCACATGTAACACATTGGGTGTTTTGACTATTATGGAATAATTTGTAAAATGAATTAAAAAATTAGGCCACATAAAATATAACGCTCATGACTTGACACCAATGGGATATACAAAATTGTATGATAAGGACATTTTCAATATGAGACAAAAGAAAATGACATGCAAAGAATGCAGACAGATATGTAAAAATACACATTTTCTGATGTGTTTGGTGTCAGCAGTAATATGCCTAAGGGACTCAGTGGCCTTAAAAAATATGTAAGTTTTTGGAAAATGAGGTGCACAGTTTTAAATCATGCAGAACATAAGCACAACATATTTTACCAGATAACACCACAAAAAAACTGTCACAAGCCATCTTCATCTTTGCCGTGCACCTGTCTTCAGTGATGACCTTTTGGCATATGACCAAATATAAGGTGGCGCACAAAAAGAGGGACAAAAAAGTTAAGATTCATATTTTCGAGAGAAATTACTATTTCTTTATTTTTTTCAGGTAGCCCGCAGAGCAGACCTGTAATTTTTATGAGATACCAACATAGATTATGGAGCATTTTGTTGGTAGAAGAGAGGAAAAATATTGTGGAATTGTATTTTGCAACCCAAAAAAATCCCCCACTGGCTTACTATCACACATTTGCTAGAAGAATTTAGTACAGTGGAAGTGTGAATGACAATAGCAAAGGCCAAAGGCCCAAAGTTCACAGTGAAGACACTGGCTCTTGTTCAAGACATCAGTGATCAGATGGAACAGTGAACCTGAGAGTGGTGGAAAATTTTCTTCCCAGGATATTCATGGCAAAATAGCCTCTGAACAAGAGTTAGTGACTTGGTTGCAAAATACACAATCTTTACCCTCTCTTCCACTGAAAAATGCTCACAGTAGTCCATCTTGGTATCAGATAAAAGATACGGGTCTTCTCTGCAAACTCATGAAAAAGAGAAAGATATCGTAATTTCTATCAAAAATATGAATGTTTATTTTTGTCCTTCTTTTTGTAAGCCACTCTGCAAGTGTGAGAGAGAGTTGGATGAATTTATGGGTGGACAATTATAATCACAGACAGACAGACAGGCAGGGAGTAAATAGTTAGGTAGGTAGGTAGGTATTCAATATTATAAATAAATCATTATATGTTTATGTCATTGTAGCTTACAGTTTACAAAAAGGGGGGATACACAGCGTTTACTTTGACAATCTTTTGTTAACAGGTGTGCAAAAGTAGGCAGGGTATTTTGCACAAAACATCACAGATTGTTTGCAGGCGTTCTCTGTCTTTTAAACTGCTTTGCTTAATGGTTCTCTTATTCTGCAGCTGCAACTACAACTCAGCCTCCAAAACGTGTTACAGAAAGAACCACAGCACTGCCTGATATGGAAACATCCTCAATGGGAGTAGATCCACGGTAAGCCTCACATTGTTGGAGGATTGCTGTTTCACTCATAATTTTTTCATGGTTCATGACCATATGTCAGCAGTCCCAATCTTGAAAAGTTTGTGTTTTTAGGTCCTTGATATCTAGATATTTGGTCTTGCATCTCTTCTGTGCCAAATTTAGTGACTTTTGGTCTATTATGCTTCTTGGAGAAGGTTTTTTTATGGCTGACATTTGTAACTTTATGTCTCTGTTGATAGTAACACCATTGTGCAGATAGTCATTGTGTTCCTTAAATTACCTTGTAAAAAAAAAAAAAATCAAACTGATCTTCAAGTTGTAACTCATGTGATATGCTGTCATTTTTATTATCTGTTTAACAGTAATAACAAATATATATATACCTATAAACTTAACTTAGAACCAGTCCTAGAGTTTGTGGGCTTGCTTGAGTAAATATGGATTCATGACCTTAATTGATTACCAGCTCTACCTTTGCTTTCCTTAGAAGTGAATCAGCCAAACCCTATTTTCTTATTCAGTTAAATGAATTTATTCAAACTTTTTCAAGGTTATTTCTGTAGAAGAATAAACTTCTTCTTTAAGATTCTCTTACAAACTATTAAAAGGAATGTCTCATGTTATATAGTTAATAGCAGCAATGACTATGGATGTTCTATGAAAACTGCTGTGTAAAATATGAACAATCATTTGGGTGTTATTCAGACTAAAGATTGTAAGATAGTGAATGGTTGTTGGTGGTGAAGAAAAGTATGAAAAACAGTGAGAAATGGTGCAGATAGAATCATTATTTTACTCTCGGTAAATAAACTGTCAGATGTGTGAAAAAAGCTGTTTTTAAATGGAATGAAAAACAGGAAAGGTAGCAAGGGATATTTCACCAAAACTTTTATCAGATATTACTTTACCCTGATGAATATTTGATCAGAATTAATCAGAATATCATTGACATGACATCAGGATACTTGATTTTGTGAAAACATTTTTCCAAGCATATTTCTTCTTAAGTCAGATAAATCTGTTATCATGTCAAGATATCAATTTGTCATAAAAATTTGACATTTTCACCCTACGATTAGATGTGTCAGCTCGTTGATGTTGAGCTTATCAAACATTTCTGCAGTTCATCAAAATTTACACAGATTTTTTTTTTTTTTTTTAAATCTCTTTTCATTCAGAACACCAAGATTCACTGTTGAACCTGAACCAGTCAGCTATGTCAGCAAGGACATGACTTCTGTTGACCTGCATTGTCATGCCTTAGGAACATCCTTACTATTTTTTGTGGTAAGCCTGATCATTTCATTTTATTTGAAAATTGAAAATTCCAAAGCAAATTATAAGAGCATCTAGCCATCCATCAGAAGAAATAGATGCAGGAAGCAATAATAAAGTAAACTGTACAATAGATGTAACCTTCACTGAGCTTATATTCCCCACACTATGAATCAATATGATTTGTGGATCAATGTATGTAACAATAAGAACTATTTACTCTGTCAACAGGTGTCATTTATTTTCTGTTCTTGATAGAAAATATTTGAAAATGTTCTTGTTCGTTTCACAGTCCAAGATAACTTGAAAAGAGATTTGACAAAAACACAAACTTGTATTTACTGAACGTATATTATTACAATGTAGTGGACAGTTGCATTTTTGAATCCTGTCAGCTGAGCACAGCAATTACTGCCAGTTTGCTGTGTCTGTGTTTGATTTTATTCATATTTCACTGACATTGTAATACACATCATGTGAATTTAACCTGGAATTATGATTAATGTAGTTAAGAGGAAGGACAGCATATGAAAACTTTTTTCTTGCCTTTCACCTTAAGTCATTTTACTGTGTAATTGGGGTGTCTGTCTGATTCAGAACATGTTCTTGGAAACTCGCTTGAATGTCTGGTTGCCATGGAAGCAGCCACTACATTGGAACTTGCCCTGTTTGTCACAATATATCTCCTCTGATTCTACCTTACTAAACTGTGTAAACTTTGCTCATCATTTGTAACATGTAATATCTAAAAAGTGACCTGAGCAAATTGAGGTTTCACTGGTAGTTTTTGTTTTTTTTTTGGCGTCGGCTATTTGGGCCTACTGGTGCAGCTAGACCCGGGGGTCTATCTGGGCCTATTTATGCACCTCTTTCTCTCTGTCCGTGCGTAAGAAAGTTATTTTATCCAGTTAGTTATGTAACGTGTCGGGAGGGGAGG
>JBCAUA010648825.1:0-15769 GCA_038406235.1 Peronia verruculata
CATAAAGCGAATTTAACCTTTTTCAATCTGAACAACAAAAAAAATTGGTATCTGAGTTGGAAAATAAATAAAAATAGCCTAACTCGAAAGCGCCAGGTGCGACTTCCACCTGGCGATATATCTATATCTGTTTTTGTTTAAAAAAATGTTGATGTAAAAATCAACATTTTTCTGTCATAATCTTACATTACAAACTTTTTTTGACATCCAGTACTTAACTTCATGTCCATCACCCTAATCCTGCATCCAGTAATGTAACTCTCATGGCAAGTTATCTCAATTGCCAAGCATTCTGATCTTTTATTTCTAGCTAATTTGCATCAGGGACTACCATTATTATTAAGCACTCCAGACTTTCATCCATTACTTAATACAACATCCAGTAGCTTTTCTTAATTTCTGATCAGCTACCCTATCCTTCAATAAAAAAGCCTGCAGTTTCTTGGAAATATCTCAATCTCACACTCAGTATACTAATCTTATACTGATTTCCCACATCACACAAAGAAAGCATATCACACAAGTATATTAAACACCTGAATCTAACAAAACAAGTGCCCTTATGTCTCAATTTCTTCTTGTGAACAACCAGGTCTACTAAACACTTCATGAGTGAAACCACACTAATCACAATCACACAAATAAAATGCTACAAGATATTTTCAAGACTGTGCAATAGCATTTGGACTACTGTAACTTTCAAATCAATTCTCCTTGCCCCTTTTTCTCATTCCCAGTTTGTACCAAGTATAAAGAAAAAATTTCCACCAAAAAGTCTCACACATCACCCCCCGTACTTTCTTGTCCATTAGAGACATGAGCTCCTGCTCTCTTTCATTGAAAGCATTCCTGACATTGACCAGTTCCTTCAGCGATACAGACAACTTCTGATTTTGTGCCTGGCATGTGAAATAAGAAAAAAATGATCAAACACAAGGTTATTGTATTGACATACACAATGACCACCACTCTCAAACATAAACAGCTCTTTTAACATTGAGAAATGTGCAACTATCAGTTTTGATTCAGCAAGAACACACAATCTCTAGTTAATTGTTTCACTGATTCGAAACCTGGAAGTTTCCGCATCTTCAAATGCCTGACTATATAGATATAGAAAAAAATAATTGAATTGCTACCATGATAATCCAGCTGCCTGTATTCCACTCCCTCAAGTTAGGCACACAGGCATATCTTCCTGTTTTCTAAGTCTAAGTTGTTAGGGTTTTCATCCAGTTTTTTAATTAATTGCAATTGAAAGACAACTACAAATTAAAAACACAATTAATTTACAGTACACAAAAACCTAGTGACTCTGGGACTTCAAGGTATTTCTAAAATGAAATCCTCACTTTTAAAAACATTTAACAAATGTCGGCCCCACGAGATGCCCCAAAAACCATAATTCATACTTGATTCTTGCTTGTGAACTCTTGAGGTAGGGTATACAGTGGTGTAACAACATTTATCAAATTTTGTATCAGATGTAAATAATGTCTCATTTTTGGGCATAATGTCTTGTCTGATGGACGTGATCCAAATTTAGATTTATTAGGCCAACTTCATAAGTTTTTCCTCATCTTCAAGAAGGAGTAAAATAAATGATTTTGTTTTTTTCTAACCTTAATAATGATAAATAAGAGAGGTTTTCATCTATGCTACAAATTATGAAATTTGATTGAAGTGTGCATTCATAAAATCTGATAACATTTCTTTCATAGCTTGCTTGAAATGTGTCTAGAAGGTAGACAATTCACAGGCTAACACAACTAAACATACATTGACCTCTATTTTACAAAACTAGTTGGTAAGCTGCAAAACTGACCAATTGAACAATAAACTGACCTCCATTTCCTGGATATATAAAGAATTCTCCATGATCCGCTCGGCCAGTTTCACCATTTCATCTTTGGTGCCTTCCAACTCTCGAGCATCCACATCTCTTTGCTCATTAACCTTTGACATCTCAAGCAGTGTCTCTTGCAACTGTTCTTCTCGACTCTTCAACTCATCTGTAAAAGTACAAAACTGCACGCTTAGTTAACACAAAACACTGAGCATCCCGTCAAATATTTCTATAAACCCATCAAGACATTTGTCATTTTTCCAGACACAGTAGCATAATATCTGGTGCACATGACAAACTGAACAACGTTTGCGACTTTCTGGAAATAATTTCAGTTTTTTTATTTTTTTATTCCAATTTGTTCCATTACAGCCTCAAAAACTGAAAATAGTTGACTGCTAAATTCACATTTCTCAAATTCTGATGTCATCTCATTAATCTTCTTAATATTCTGAAATTCCAAATTGAGACTGAAAATACGATATACATTTTGTATGTATGTGACAACAAAATATAAGCAGCTACTAAGAACATATGTGTCTAACTTTCTTCAGATTCATATATTTACTAGGGCACAACTTGCATCTCAGTGTAATTTTATAATGGATTCTATGGCTTAGAAGATTTACAAGGCTTTGGTATTTATGTGTTTTCCTATCCCAGCCCAAGAATTAGTAACAGAATATGATACTTCTGTAAGTCATCTGTTTGCACTAAAGGTTTCATTACAGGTCATATAGGACAGTCTCAGATAATGTGATCAAAGAAATTATAACAGACAGACAGAGCTTGGTTTTAAACAACCAATAATCATAGAAATGTTCACCTTCATACTGAGTTACTCTCTCCTGCAGAGCAGAAAGTTTCTCACAGTCACTCTCCCAGGCCTTGATCTGTTTCTGATGGGACAAAACTAGGTCATTCAGCTCTTGGTCTCGTGTGCCCAGTTCCTCCATCAGAAGCTGAATCTCATGTCTCTGTTTATTGATAATGTCTTGTTCTATATATGCAGCTGGAACCTACAGGGAAACGAAAAACAAACAAATGAAAATAATAATAAAAATAACACTAACAAGTTCAAATGAATCATGAAATTATTGTCTAAGAATGTCTTAAAAACAGAAACACATTAATCATTTTGCTAACTTTTATTTAACTTACATTTGTGTAATGAGACAGACTCCTCCCCAATATTTTATTCTTCTTATTGAATAAACTATGGTGTTATTGTTTAAAGACATAAATGTTAGAAATATGCAGACAGCAGAAAAAAAAAATGACCAAATTTAGAGATTATGAATTCCTGTCTCCAAATACAAGATGAAAAAAAAATGGGTCTAAATGTACTAATGTTACCTTGCTGAACTCTGTAAAACTGTACGAGGGATACTGAGGATCATTGCTGTGGTTGCATGTGTTCATATGTAGTTGAGATCTAGGAGCACTGCTAGGCCTCATCCTTCTGAATGTTTTCTCTCGGTCCAGCTGGGGTGATGACCTTTGCTCTGCAGCTTCAGGAATGTCTACGGATCCCACATTCTGCAGTCTTGTCTCTGGCATCGGTCTGCTTTGGGGCTGATCAGAATCTGAAGTGCATCCTGAAGTGAGATTTCTGGCATTTGAACTGAACAGGTGAGAACTATCATACTTTTGCTTGCCCTTACAGCTGTGGGTGGCAGCCACACTGGATGTGTGCTCAACACATGAAGGTGAAACTCGATGGCCTGAGACCTGTTCAGGCTTATGGGGTTTGGAAGGCTGTTCAATACAAAGATTATAGAGCGTCTCGTCAAAGCTGTGAGGACTGTTATGTATAGTTGCATCATTTGTTTGTGATGTATTTGCCACTGAATTTTTATGTGAAGTGAGGAGACAAGTGCATTGTAAATTTGAGCAATGGTTTTGTGTTACTGTAGGTGTAGTTTCTATTACTGAAATCTTGGATATATCCACTGTGGTGTCTGAAAGACTTACACTTGTCCCAAATAATTCTATTGCATTTATATCAACTGGCTGTATATTCTCTAATGATGATGACTTTGTTTGTGCAATTTTGTCTTTATAATGTCTGTCACTTGATCCACCAGTAACCTTTGATGGGTGAACTCTACCCTGTTGTTCATCTGAAGGCCCCATGATAACAGCATTTGCCTTGAGAAAGAAAACGACAACAGAAGAACGTAAAGCAATGCAAATCAATTTATGAAAGGCAAGACATAACCAGCCAAAATAAAATTTAGTGATCCCATTCATTGTCCAAAATTTTAAGATAATGAAACACTACTAATAAGTCAAAGTTTTTTTTTTCCCAAGAATGAAGGGAAGCAAGAACAGTCTTTTCCTGATTCAAAGAATTTAACAAGAGACAAGATTTCAAAGAAAAATCAAAAATTGAAAATGAAAAAAAATTAATAATAATAAAAACAACAGTGATATCAAATTTTCAACAGGAAATACAATCCACAAGATAATGATCCTAAATCTGTGCTAGGACTTTCATAATTTAGACAATTTCAGAAGCTGTGTCATTTACATACTTTGATGGGTGTGCTGTGCTGGGGCCCATATTCACAGACATCATCTGCGAGAAAAATGATGGAGAAAAATTATGTTTTGAACCAAATAAGAATTACTGTCCATGACTGAATGGGCCTAATTTGCAAAACACTTGATGAAGATAGGATTCCAAACAGAAGGCTGTCAGGGCTGCTACATAAGATGAGTTAATTATATAAATATACCATGATATAATACCTACACAACATAAATTTATGGCAAAAGTGAACTAGCCAATAGTTATGTTGACAAACATTACTGAAATGATAAAAACAAAAAGTATCAATCCTTGAATACTTCCTGAAATTGTGTTGATATAATTTTACAGAACTTCAATCACTTATACATAGAATATTTGGCAAAAGATCTACCACTGCATTAAAAAATTTCGATATCACAGGATGAAAAATGATTTACAAGTTTTAAAACATTATTTATTTGATTTCCTTACCATCATCAAATGACAGCATACTTCATCAATAAGCAAATGAATGCACTCAACTGTTGGTTTAGGTCCAGATTTCCTGTGAAGATTCAAAATAAAGTATGTGCAGGAATGACCTGTTAAACTGGAATAATTGTTCAAGCCTCGAACTGCTTCATAGATTCAGGACAAAAATGAAAGAGTGAAAAACGTAACAGAAAAAAATAAATTTTTAATTTAGGCCTATTCTTTACAATGTTTTTTAATTTGAATGTAAATTGTAAAGCTTGTTTTGATCTAGATCTATATATAAAAAAATTTAAATTTACTTCTGAACTAAATCTAGATTCTAGACTCAGTTCTTGATCTAGACTAGATCTAGATCTAAATTCTGCAATACTATAAGTATAAGCATTCAGATTAATTTTCTCTGTCTCCAGATATAGCCTTGCCTAGGCTAGATACTCTAGTACTTAGTACTAGAACTAAAGTTTAGGCCTTGCTAGATCTAAGATCTAGATCTAGATCTAGATCGAGATCTTCAGATCTCTCTAGATCTAGACTCTAGATCTAGATCTAGATTCTAGATCTAGATTCTATTTCATTCAGAATTAAATGAAATGCAGGGGATGAGGGTCTCGTTATCGACATAGGACCGTAAGAATTGATACAGATATGCTTGCAATACCTCAAAATACTGCCTCATTATTTTTTGTTCATTCTCAATACATCGATCATATCGCTGGAGTTTAGCCATCAGCCCTCTCACTCCATCGAACAAGTTTAGGCTTCCCCCGTTGTCAACAGCATCTACTTCCGGGATAAATCCAGTATTTAAAAAACATGGCAATGTTCCACATTGTTTCAACACAAAATATTTTCTTAAAAAATGGATGAATTCATTTGTGATAATTATGATTACTACGTTTCTTAACTTCAAGTTCTACAAATACGAATGTAGATTTATATATAGGGAGTCTCTAATTTTTTGTTGTTGTTGCTGTTTTAGATCACAAGGCAAAGTTTTATTTTTCACAGATCTAGGCTACGTACCGGTGGGACAGTTTATCAAAATTTTCGCTCAAGCAAAGTTACTAAACGAAACGGAAGTGCTGCCTGTCGTGGTAATAAGCAAGGCTCTACCATCCTTTTCACCAGCTTGGTAGATCTTGATCTAGATCTAGATCTAGATCTAGCTGTTGAAAACTAGATCTAGATCTAGGTGAGCTTAGTTGTTAGTGTTTTGTTTCTGAAAATGATCCTGTGTAACTATCCCACTTCTAGATCTAGAACCTTTACATCTAGTTTAGAGACATGTCAAATGTTAGTCAGTCGCATTGTCGGAGGAAGGCCGAAACTGCCGAAACCAATTCTTTCCTCGCGAGAAAAATGCACACATGATCAGATCCAAGAAATAGATCTAGATAGATCCAGATGTAGGTCTAGATCTAGAGCTAATACAGTAGAATTCATCTAGTTTGAAAAAGATAATTTGACTCAGCCTATGAGTATGATTAGAGTATGATCTCTTGTATCTAAGTAGCCAACAGTGGCCCCCCAGTGGTCATTCTATTCTGGTACTAGATCTAGATCTAGATCTAGAAGATCTATCGAGATCTAGATCTATACTATGTGCTGCGAAATCTGCGCCTCTGTTTTTGGTTATCTCAGCCTAAACCTTGCCAAATCCCATTCGTGTATTCAAATTAGATGTTAATCACTCTCACACGATCATAAGGGGATTCCCCCAGGTGCGGGAAAAACGGGGGCACGGATTTCACAGCACATACAATATATCTAGATGTATACTAGATCTATGTGCTGCGAAATCCACGCCTCTATTTTTGGCTACTCAGCCTAAATCTCACGAAATTGCGTTCATGTATAGTATTCAAATTAGGTATTAATCACTCTCGCGAGATCAGAAGGGGATTCCCTTAGGTGTGGGAAAAACGGGGACGTGGATTTCACAGCACATACGATAAATCTTGTCTAGAGAAAGACCAAGATGTAATTTTGTGAGCAAATCAATGTAGACCAGGAGGTGGCTTATTTTTGACAGTACTTGAAACAAGCCTGACAGAATTTTCCAGGCAATGATAAAACAAAAAACAACAAGAACAAAGAAATCAGTAGAATGGGATAGACATATGTTATCATATGAAACAAGTTTAGTTTTACCCATAGCAACTGATTTATAAACACTGTTATTCTGAATTTCATTCCACCATGTCATGCAGATTAGCTATGGGTGACATGACAGAGTTACTCAGAACATTGTCCTTTCATTATTCTTCACACTGATGGTAGGAATGATGGGAGTGAGAACATTAGTGTTAGGCCTATTTGATATAAGCTGGTTTTCATTATTTTGTCAGTGTGCGGTATTGTAAACAAGATTCTGAATTTGTTTTTGTATAAAAATGCTATGATTAGCAGAAGAAATTAATAAAATTTATGTCAGTCACATTGGAATTGGCTGACTTATGGCAAGAGGCCAGAATCAGACAATTACTAATAATCATTATTTATAGGTACAGTGTAATGCTAATCAGTCCTGAGATCAATTTTTCTCTCTCTCCACTCATAACTGCCTGTGCTCCACCACCAACGTGCTATCATCTGTGATGATATAGACAGTGTTTGGTTCTGATCTTGTAGATTTTGCAATTCAAATGTCACAAAGATAAGGAAACTGGCTCAACTGTGTGATTAGCAAGCCCTCTTCAGAGGAATGCAAGCTCACTGTTACTCTTGTTTTATGTGTTTGTTCTTTAGCAGGTTGGAATGATGATGATGTGCTTCTCTTCATGGGGCAATAAATTTTACAGTTTGTTTTGGACTTTTTGTATGTTTCAGTTGAGCATAAAAGACTGAATCAAATAACAACACCAAGGACAATGGCTGCAGCAGATGCAAAACCTTTCCTGGAAGCTAGCGGTCCACAACCTGGAGTGAAATATCCCCTGAAAGTAATTTATTGTGGAGGTAATGCATTAATACTTGCGATGTAACTGTAACTTTTTGTAGCCCTTTGTATAATTTTTTGTTTTAAACTGAATTGTCACAAATTTGTTCAGCATATTGAGCTGTTTAACATTTACGTAAATGAGCAGAGGACCAAAGTTGCTGTTTTGAAAATTATGTTACTGCACACATACAAAGATGGGAGCAAATTATCAGAGAAGAACTTAGCAGTACATATGTAATTGTCATCATTATCATGTAATTTCTTTTTAAATCTCTGATATATTTTATTCTAAGGTGTTTCTGATGATATAATGTATAAAATGACAAGTTTTTAAGATCCAGTTACTTGATTGTGTGGATGTGTTTTGTAAAATTAGCATGATTGATTACAATAATATCAGTGAAGTAGTTGTAGTGTTACACTTTATAATTATTTTGATGTCTCTCCAGGGACTGGTTGAATACCTGAGAGAAAATTTGAAGAAACTGCAGTTATATACAAAATATTTTGCTATCAAACTAGCTGCCTTTATTTTTCATTTTGAGTTATGCAGCCATGCTTCTGTGAATTTAAAAAAAAATGTTTGAAAATCACCTTTGTCCAAAGTCATATTTTAAAATATTATATCTTACTAATGTTTTAAGTAATCTGTGATGTAGCTTATGATGTTGTTTCAAGAAATTATAATTATAATTTGAAACAAATGTAACTTATTGATCTGTTGTTAGAAGAATCAAGAATATCTTGACAGTTATATTGTTTTAATTTTTTTTTGTTTTTAAATCTTTTTTTCTTTTCAGAATGTGGTGTACCTGTGGAGGTTAGTAGTTGTGAAATGCATATCTGCAGTCATACATCAATTCAGAGGTTTTGAAGTATATCTTCAAATCAATTGCCTCACTGTTGCATGTTGCTGAACTACAGTTTTTATATGTTTTCACAAACATTTGATCATGTGATGAAATTTGACAGAAATTTAAAGTATGTAACAGAAAGAATGTTTGAAAAGGTTGTCCTGCAATGTTGAATCCTCTCCTGCCAGCATGAATTATAACGTGCCAGATGTTCTGTCCCTTCTTCAATCTATTATGTTGATATGAATTAAAATCGCAGCATAATTTAGTTTTTGTTTCGTTTTGCCTTATGATTTAAATCTGAATCAGTGTAATGGTACAGAAACTATAAACATATAAATGTTTTTATCTTTTGTGAAAATTTTCAGTGATGAAGCATCACTGTGTTTTTAGCCAGGAATGTCCCAGACATTGATAGAAAGGTTAATTGTTTCCAATTACAAACAAGAGGCCAGTTTTTTTCCTGGAACAAGGTTTAAACATAGGAAAGAAATTCTTAAATTTAGTGATATAAATTGTGAAATCTTTCTTTCAGTATTGTGAGAACTATCCAAATTATGAGAAATGCAGAGCATGGCTAGAGAAAAATGTACCAGATGAATTTGAAAAGCTGAAAGTTGACAAAGGTAAGTAATGCAGCACCATTTATACATTAGGTAACCTTAGATTTACAGTGGATCACAAATAAGATGAGACCTTTGAGACCAAGAAAACTATCTTGCACAGGAAAGGTCATGATATGATGAAAGTCAGCCTTTTAACTTGCATTAGAGAGACCAAACCTAATTATCAATCAACAGATATGTGAAATACAATTAACATGCCAAGCACATATATAATACAGTGGTCTCCGCCTAAGAACCCGGTCATCAGGAGACAAAAAAAGCAGGCTTTTAGGTGGATTTTAGGTGTTCTTAGGTGAATTGAAAAGTTACGCAACTGATCTGACTACAGATTGTATTAGTTTTATGATGAATTGATCATTATCATTAGTTAAAGATTTGGAAGAGTATTCGGAGTCGACCTGTTGACCACGAACGCAGTGTGTTTTCGGAGTCGACCGGTCAACCACGAAAGCATTGCGCATTCGCAGTCGACCTGTCCGCTATGAACGCATCGCGCATTTGCTGTCGACTGGTTGACATACTATGAAGTGTGAAAGGAGTGCATTGCACATCCGCAGTCGACCTGTGGACTGACTGTGGCACTCTGCATACGTTTGTCAAGTTAAGTGCAGGCCTAGTTAGAAGACAACGCTTACGTGTCTCATTGTGTCAAATTGGCGGATTCGCCCAAAATAGGCTATTGCAATGCCACCCTGCAGATAATCGAGCAAGTGACTCAAGGTTTACAGACCAACCAAAGGGGCAACACAGCTGACCAGTCAGGAGGCTAAACTTACACCTCCTTATCCACAGAGCCATTCACAAGTGTTGTCCCACATGTTGTCAAAGAAAGAAATGGTTATGGGTTAGTCAACAACGTGGCCTGATTATGCCTTCATACATCAGCCATCGCTTCCACTCCTTTGTCTTCCTGTTTCTTCCACCTCCGTCCCCATTTTACTGCACACCTAGCACTGTGCGTTCCTCTTATGTGGACAGTATGATGTGGAATTACCCCATAAGTACTTGGATATCTTGGTCCGACTCTGGGCTCTTAGACGGAGTTTTTTTTTTTTTTTTATTTTGGAGTGCCCAGAGCGAGTTCTTAGAGGGATAAATTATAGAGGAATAATTCCATTTTGAAGCAGAGGCAGGTTCTTGGGTGGACTGGACTCTTAACCAGAGGGTTCTTAGGCAGAAACCATTGTAATATTATTATGTAGGCCTATCTGTGTCATCATCTATCAGCTCACTGGTTGCAGTCAGTGATAATGACAAACTTGTTATGTATCAAGAAACAAAATTATAAGATGCAAAAACAGGCCCCAAGATACAGAGTTGAATTAATTCTTGAAAATAGTCAGTTTCATTGGTCTTTTTACATCCAAATGGACAGCACTGTATTTCAGCATGACAGGATAGCAGTTTTAACTCATTTCTGATTTGCTGTGAGAAAAATCACAATACTGCTGTAATCTGATTTGGTGTTCCTTGTAGCTTTGTGGCTGTAGATAGATAATCAGAAATGTCCAATTTTTTTATTTTTTTTTTGGATACGAAGTTTCAGATTAATAGCCTCTACAATTTAGTGTGCAGATTTTATCATTCTAAGGCAATCCAGTTGGTGAAGTGAACTAGGAGGAAGCAGTTGTTGGTAGAATGAGTGAACAAGTCAGTTAAATAATTGGATTGGGAAAATACAAAACATTTTATTTAATTTCAGATGAAGATGGTGGTGGTGGTGGTGGTGGTGGTGGCGGCGGCAGCGGCGGTGGTGGTGGTGGGGGTGGTGGTGGTGGTGCAGGGGCCGCAGCTGAGGGCAAGGAAGAAGGGGAGGAAAAAAAGAAAAGACAGACAAGAGGAGGCAAAGCTATGATGAAGACAAAGAAAAAAGTGGAACCTCAAGGCATTAAGCTGTGGACGCAGACACGAGGGAAGAAGAAGAAAGTGACAATAGTTGTGGGTCTTGCTTCATACGGTGAGTGGTCATATTGCCTTATCTTTGGGACATGTCTGTTAATCATATGTCTTGTGGCGAGGGCAAATGAGTCGCAAGTCGCACCAGGTGAGTTTAAGTCACAGCTGTTTTTTTTTGGTTTTTTTTTTTAACCATTTTTCACTATTTTCTCACTATGATACCAAAATATTTTTTATTTTTTTTTTCCAGAATAAAAAAGGGTTAAATTGACATTTTGTGGATAAAAAATTTAGTATCTTTGTTGGAAAGTAGTGAAAAATGACCCAAAACAGCCGTATATCTGCATTGCCCGGGTCGACTTCCCTCTCATTTGTCCTGGTCGCGAGACATATGCTTATAAACATAAACATTGTGGGAATTTGATGTTGATCAGTGACCTCCAAAATTTCAGGATTTTGGGCTTTTGGCAGGGGATTAAAATCTGACTGGGACACATCTGAACAGAACACTCTTGGCAATCACTTTATCACTAGTAGATTTCATGTCTACAAGTAAAAATTTCACCTTGCTCCATGAAATGCTGGTGTGCTTATGTCAGAACAAATGATGCGCAGTCTACACTTGAATTGAATTCGCTTGAGTACAATAGCTGTTTTTTTTTTTTTTTCCTTTCCTTTGAACAATTATGGTAGTAATGTAAATACTATAAAAGAAAATGGTTGTGTTGACGTCAAAACAAGTGTTGCAAGGCATTTGTTGATTTGAATTTTCTTTCCAGATTGTTCAGTGCTATATAATAATAGCTTCATGTGATTTGATAATTTTTTTTAGTGTTGTTTTGTTGCTCTAAAATTCAGCTAATCACATTGTTACAAATATGCTATACATCTGACTCATTGACATGTATTTCATCATTTGGCGCATGCATTTTACTTGCAGTTTGACTAGATTGATGAACCATGGATTAAGAGAGATAGAGGAGGGAAGGTGATGGGGAGTGTGTGAAAAAGAATGAGAACTGAAAGGATAGCTATGTTGGAGGGAAATAGGACTGAATTGCAGCACCCCTTTCTAGTCAGGGATGTCAAATTTCTCACTTTAATGGGATTTCCAACTTTTTTAGTGTTAGTAATTTTTCTGTTAGCTCCAAATCTGGTATTATGTACCAATAAAGTACTTCAGTTATACATGTTGCTGGAAAATATACCTGTAACTTTTCTTACTTTTTCATGAAGACAGATTGACATTCCTGTATGGTACGTTTTTATTATTTCAGATATAATTCCACTTGTTATTTGGTTCCTCTACAGGTGCCAGAAGTTTTGTCAGATAAGACATAATGAGCTGTTTTCTTTTATTTGTCTTTTACAGAAATTGATTTGAAAGAGGCCAGTAAATTCTTTGCTGGTAAATTTTCCTGTGGCTCTTCCATCAGTGGTGATGATGAGATTGTTATACAGGGTGATGTCAAAGACGATCTGTTTGATATTTTACCAGAGAAATGGAAGATAGTAAGTTTTGTTTTATGCCTGAGTAGCACATACTATCAATTTTGCAAACTAGGCTTATTGTTTAAACAAAACAAAAAAGAAATATTTTTAAAAATATAAGGTACATCTATAAACTTTATTCTTTGTCCCAGCGATATTATGCTGTTTCTTCTAAAACCATAAATTGTTATTATATTTTACATGTACTGGTGGAACTATTCGCTTAAAACAGGAACATTGCCAATCCGTTGCCTGCTACTACTTTGATATAACATAGTAAAATACTATCTTGCATAGCAGTAGCCCATGACAGTTGAATCACTTATAACAGGATACCTGTAGTATTAGATGTTCACAATAAAGTACACCTTAGTAGTGCTCCAAAATTGTGTGTGGTGCATGGTTGGGTCAAATACACTGCAAGTATGATCGCTTGGCCACTGGTATTTCATCTGTTTACTGGGTGCCTTATAAAGGGCAAGGATGGGTGGCGGGCACTGAGATCAGCCATGTGGCTTGGAGGCAGAGCTAAAGTGGTGGGTCAGCATTAACTGGCCACTTGTACTTGGCCCAGTTGACACGTTAACAGTGTAATTACATTTGTAGACATTCTTCAATAATATCACATTGTGTTTTATTTCTTGTATACCATGGATCAAACAAGATTTATTCGCATTGCTATCACTTCAAGAGCTTTACTGTTTCATGCACCACCATAGCAATTATGACATCTCATCTCAGCCTCATGACAAATGTGCGAAAGAGATGAGCTGGAAGGATTGACACAGTAGGAGAAGGAGAACATGGTGTAATACATGTTTAATACTCTTGATCATTCAGTGCACTTAGGCTAGGTTAGCCCTTCACTATGTTGGGGACAGCGATGGGGGAAAGTCAGACATGAGGCCAGTAAAGTGTTGTATGCTAGATATTCATGTGGTCAGTTGCTCTGCTAAGACTTTTGACTACTAGTACCGCTACATTTACATATTGTGACCTCCTCTAAATTAAGAAGTGATGTTATCGTCATTACTGTGGGCTTTGCTGAAATACGCAAACATGCAAAAGTGAAAGAGTGTATCAGGGAAACTATCCATGAAAAAAATAATATTCTATAGGTTAGCAATGTTTTATTTCTCCAGTTCATTTTATGTTGGTTTCAACAGGAATCGCCTTTAGCTTGACTGTTCTGTTGGTTCCAGCAATTCCGTTTTTTTTATTTCCGTTGTATACAAAGCGCCAAAAATACCTAACCTAATCTTGTAACTTTTTTTTTAATGTCTTCTGCAATGGGTATTTCAGTGTTTCTTTTATATCCCTTTTGTTCCTCTCTAAAGTGCCTATGACCAGATTTTGTGTGTGTGTGTGTGTTATTTGTTAGTCTCTCAGAATGCTCTGGAATGTACTCAAGATTGTAATGTAGCTCTACTAGCATTATGTTATGTTCCTTCTCTTTCATATAGCTTTGTCAATGTTGTGAATGTATCACTATAAGTTTTGATCTGATTTGTGTTTGTTTTGTTTATTTTACAGATCGATGAAGACGATATAGATGATTGCGGGGAGAAGAAATGAAACATGGGTGTATTCTAGAGATGTTTTTATTCAATAAATGCTGGCCTTTCAGTGTACAGGATGATAGAGAATTGCATGTACATGGAAAATGTTTATTGTTTAACTGTTGGACCGGTAAGATATTTTTTTCTGCAATGTTGGATGAGCAAGTCTCTAAGAAAAGATTAGAATCTTTTATGTGAGTCAGGACCGTTTATAGCAGTAATAACAGTGATTTAGAAAATGGGAGTAGTTATCGGCTTGAAATACCTCTTAGTGGTAGTGATAAAAAGCACATTGTAATGGCATATAATGTTAAAGTACATTTACTTACAGCCGAAAAAGGAGTTTCAAGACATAACTCCAATGTTATTAATTTATTTAATAGGAGATACAATGTGTAAGATGAACAGCATTTTACAACAAAGTAAGTTTTCGATAACAAAAAAGCTTTGTACTTGTGAGGAATATAAATAGATTGACAGATATTTCAGTGACTTGTTAACAAGTTTACTATGTGGATTTGTTTCTTTGTTTGTGCTGCTAATGTACCACAAGTTATTTTGCGTGCATGATGACAAGAGCGTGTGAAATATTTGAGGTGAACTGAGTGCTTATACAGCTTTGTTGTACAAGGTGGATGTCATACTGAGGCTTGAATGTGTGTCATTATCAATGATGTGCAGTAAAATGAAAAAAGACATTAAATTATGAAGCCATCTGCCAAGTTTTTTGTTGTTTTCTCTTTAGGCGATTGAATTTATCTTACCAAGAGTTGTGTGTTTGGAAACCGTCAGCATTTCTCAACAATCCATGGGAAACCTGAACTCAGACTGAAGAAGTTTGCCAAATCTTCAGTTACGTTTTCTTTAAAGAGAATTAGCACATCTGAAAACAGCTGAGAATTTTTTTGTTGGAGCCTGAAATCTGCATTTGTTTCTTTTCACTCATGTAACATTCCAATAACTACCTCACCTCAGCTAGTGCTGACATTAAGGGAACATATTATATGTACAATACTAATAGTAGTATCAATAAAAATCTCTCGCAGCCAGTCAATATGAGACAAATGTCGATTTTTCACCATGTGGGGTTTTCTGGTATCACGTGGAAGCTTATTTCATATCCTTTCAGATGATCATATGATGGAAAAAAATTTGAGCTGGCTTTATTCTAGCTAGAGATGTTGCAGTTTAAAGAGACAAGGAGGGACCAACAGCAATGATGAAATTCTGAGGAAATTGAGTGTATTCAATGGTTGAAAGCATAAATCTACATACCTACGTCACAATAACCCAATATTATTGAAAAAATATTTATAAATCTGTCATCTGCATTCTTTGCGGCCGCAAATGACAATTTGCGGCCGCAAATATTAGGGCCAATGGCAAAATTTGGCAAATTCCCCAAAACTGGCAAATCTTGACAAATTTCGGCAACAACAGCAAAATAATAATAATAAAAATAGCAAAAAAATGCGAAACTGAAAAATATTGCAGTTTTGCCCAGGCCTAAACTCCAAGGGAAGCTACTCACGAAGCCTACCTAGAT
>JBCAUA010648936.1:0-15768 GCA_038406235.1 Peronia verruculata
CTTGTATGCTTCCCAGGAAGCTGAGAACGTTTATGAGTGTCTTCTTTGGTCTGTCGGGGTAATAATAGATTGTAAAGAGCTTAGAGCTTGTAATTACGGGGATAAGCGCTATATAAATACTCTCTATTATTATTATTAATAATCCTTTTAAATTGATGTCTGCTGCAAACTCGCCCTGTACCTCGCAAAACTTACAGGCGGCAGACCTTAAATCTTTCCATTTGCATGCATCAAACATTAATGTATGCGGTACTAAGAAGTGGAGTCCTTATGACTGTCGGCCATATGAAGTTTGCAGCTTTGTGGTGTTACATTATATTTATACCGCATATTTATACTGGCAGTATTTATCACTAAAAATTTCAGAAAAAAATATTAGTAATACCAATCCAAAGTCTAATTTGCATGTCTGTATAAATTGCCTCGATGTTTCTCGATATATTCTGTTTTATTTCGTCTTTCAACCTCCTGGGGGTGGTTATCTTTTTTTCGTATTTATATTATTATGGACCATCACAACATAACTCTAAAGAAAATGAAAGGAAAAAAAGCAACTGAATTAAAACAGAAGCAAAATTCACATGAATTTCACAAAATTCAAAATGACAGCTAGGCAACCGTGATAGCATCAACATACAGAATGAGAGCTTAAACAATACTATGTGTTAACGGCAGTTTCTGTGGCTTTTGTTTATCCAGTCTTCATAATAAATGTCTTAAGCTACTGATCCATACTATAACTGGAGGCCTGCCTTAAAGCATTTAGTTGGAGTAAGACCTATGAATAGATGTCACCAATGTTAAAAGTGTTAGACTATTCTGTTTTTCTCTGCATTATTAATCATTTCTAGGTGATATATTTCTTTTCAAACTACATTGATTTCTGAAACTTAATCAGTTCAATACTTATGCTCTACAAGGAAAAATATTTTTATCTCGCTTTATCATGATACAACCTCAAATTAATTACTTTATCAGAATTTCTACTTTTTTCCCTCAGTAATTGAAATTTCCGACCGACCCTCACTCAGGGAGGTATGGATTACTGAAAATGGCTGTTCAAATTGGAATATAGGCCTAATGGCCTCTCACCATGATATCAATGTGTTTGTAAATCAAGTGAATATTTTTCGCATTCGTGTTGGTTTCATTTCATGATGTTTCTTTTGGATGCTTATTTTCCCCTTATTTCTCTCAATTTCTTTCTCTCTATTCTTTACTATTTCTTTCGACTCTTGCTCTCTATCTGCTCTTTCTCATTCCCTGTCATTATCTCCTTATTCTCTTGCCGTCTTTCTCCTGTCACTTCTGTTTCAGCTTCTCTCTCTCTCTCTCTTTTATTTTCCTCCTCTCTTCCTTCCTCTCCCCATCCTCTCTCTCTCTCTCTCTTCCTTTCCCGGTACTGTTTCTGTTTCCTTCTCATCGTTCATTCTTTCCCCGCCCTTTAATAAAAGCGAACGGACACTCCATGCATTTGCAATGAAGTTTTTAATGCCGAACAAAATAGGCGTGGTGCGTGTCCTGGCATGCTAAACCAGCCCGGAGCACCGGGGTTACAAAGCTATTGGCATGGTGGGGTATTAGGGCAAAGGAGATTTATATGTTCATAATGTAACATTAACATGGCTAGCATACTGGCCACAGTGAGCCACTGAACGGGAGCTAGTTAGGGGGCGAGTGATTGAAATTCAGAGCTTTTACACACCGGAACAGACATCTCGCTTTTGTGAAATCAGTGACTGTGTGACAAGATTCTTTGTTTCTTTCTTTTTCTGGCACTTCCTTTAGTTGATGATTTTAACAACTATGATGAAACATTCTTACATCCGTACAACAACAGAATTTTCAAAAATAAATCTCACTAGCTTATCCAATTTGAACAATTTATGTAGAACTTTTTGTTGATTATTTATACGGAAAATGTTTAATAAAGTAATTAATAAAGATTGGTTTGCAAAACAGGTTTGCTGAAACGCTATACCAACAATGTCCAGCTCTCAGACAGAAATCGTTGTTCAAACAACATTGTTGGTATTTTATAGATCATTAGATATTTTGTATCTTTAAAGCATCGTGTCCTCGTGTCCGTGTCTGGAGGCAGTCTAAATCAAACTGCACGGGAAAACCGGCCCTCATTACAGATGATGATCCAAACTGCTAGATCAAAAGGAGTCCATTTCTCTGACAATCTGACACCTGAGACATGTACTGTCAAGAAAAATGTCTAATTTGTTCCAGATTTTGATGTACTAGAAGTATTTAAGGGAAGAGAAAGAAAAAGAGAGAACATTTGGAGGAGTTTTATGATTATTGATATTACATGATAATGTATTACATGCATTAACGTCTGAAAATATGAGGAGTAAACGAACTGCGAGATTTCTTCTCCGGCACAGCAACCGGGCATGTCAGATAGACATAAACTTTCTGATCGACCATGTGAATGTACAAAGCATTTAGTATAAAGAAAGACCAGAGCGAAAGATTAACAAACCACACACACACACACACCCACCCACACACACACCCACACACCCCTCACACACACACACATCTCATCTCATCTCATCTCATCTCATCTCATTAACTAGAACTGGACACTAGGATCAAAACAATTTCGAAGGAAAAAAAATAATAACCTCTGGGCATATGGCAGTAATGTTATATATCTTCCACAGCGCCAAGGAGATTCTGTCATCATCTACGGTATACTGAAAATGGATTAGAGTGGAGAAGTTGTATAATCCTGATCAATAAGAGCTATAAAATTGCCCAGCTATCTGTGGCAGCAAATAGCATTTGGCATACTTGAGCCTTGAGGGCAAGGTGGTAGTCATATGGCAAAAATATACTTAAGATCGCTGACAAAAAGCCGAATACCAGTTTCGCCAAACAATGTTTTAACCTCTTTAATTGATTTAATTATGGTCTCTAAATCTTGATCGAAGTGTCTCGTGAAAACATTATTTTTCTTATAATAATCAACCATAGATGACAACATATAGTTATTGTCAGCGTGATCAGCTTTAATTATAATAAAAGTAAAATGGCCAACAGTAGAAAGAACATTTGATTTACGGGAATCTGTCAGCATATAATTATATATAGCAATCGATCAAGGTAAGGTCAAAGTGGAACTGTGGCTGTAACGGAGCTCACGCTTTTCCACAGGTATTGATTATGTACCAAAGTATCTTCAGGCCAAGCAAAACAATTACTAATGGACCTCTGGGAAGAAGTGCTCAGGGTAACGGGGAAGGCGGCAAAGTGATTCTGTACACAGATTCTTAGCTTTCAGCTTATATGTGTAGAATCTTGGTAGAGTTTGTTCTCTAAACTTAAACATCATCAAGTTTTGCACTCAATAGGGTATACAAAATTGCCATGAAAATATCATTCTTTGGTATTATCTTCAAGAATCTTATAGTAAATTTAACTCTACAGAATTAAACACCATCGAAACTTGCACTCAAGAAAATTTTGAAAATTGCCATGAAAATAGCCTCATCGTAGAGAATCAGAAGCACCAATGCTAAAATGTTCAATAAATCTGCAACAAAACTCACAAAAGGCTTATGGACTCCAAAGTTATTGAGTGTAGCCATATGAAAAAAAAAAAATGTTACATAAAGACCTGTGTTTCTGCTTCCATAAGAAAAAAAAATTGCTATGGATGGCGTTATCTTATAAAGGCGAAAATACTCAAATAGTAAACTTGGAAGAGTGTTTGATCCGAAATACCCTAACCGTTTGATCCGAAGTGCACGTTCGATAGAATGACGTCTTCAAAATACCAAAAACGTTCTCTCTGAGTAACATTCAGTTTAAATACCAACATCGAAGTGGACACGATTGCCATACACCTATGTCCAGGGCAGTATCGTTTTGACGTACATTTAAAAATATCCCATGAAGGCGGTGGGCTCTCTTCTAGTAACCCGAAACAATATTCAGCTTATAATAATTCAGTGAGGGTACATCCTCCAAAGAAATAATGACAACATTTTGACGGTGTGTCAAAGTAAGTATGACTTAAACATAAAGCTGTTGTCAGTACATTCATCATCACCGTCTGGTGCCCTGCTGGATAATAGGCAAACTACACGCCCAGTAGTACTCAGCTGTCCTATCGCATTGCCAACAAGTAGCTTCTCCAATCTCTGCCTCTTACACGTTCGCACCCTGCTGTCCCCGGGGTGACTGTATTTTCCCTGCTGTATATCACACGGGGCTTCACTGAAAAGATGGAATTTTACCAACCATGGGATCATGAAGAATAACGCTTAACTTGAATTCCTTGTCCCAGATTAGTCGTGGGTAAAATATTTTGTCACCAGTCATTTCACTTTTAAGAGCATCAGTACTTTACATACAATATTTTACTCCTGATGCATTGTATTTGACTGAGGCAACATGTTTTCCTATCATGACTCGGTTGAGAAAATAACGCCATCTGATATTATCTGACTTCGCAAACCGGAAATCTTTGCAGTCCTTTCCAATTAGAAGTTCACTTTCTTATGCTATCGAAATGTCTCAATATTTTTACTACACATTCGTTTCGTTAGGGAACAAAAGAGAACAAAAATGTACAGTACACGAGCCCCAGACTGCATTATTTTCTGTGAAAACGCTGGCCATCCCCACCAAGGAGACATCTCTGGGCCAGATCACTAATTCAGCCTGATGTTTCACAACTTATCCGTGTCTGCCGTGCGGCGGACAATTCCATGGAGAGCCGTCGGATGATCACTTTCTGGTTGAAACACTCAATTGTTGGCAGTCACTAACATTGTTAGCAGATTTTCGTCCATTTACGGTGCTAAAGTGGAGGCCTAGACAGAATGTGTTATCTTTGGCATTTCTATCGTGATCTCTATGAATCCCTCATTGTAAGATGATTTTTTTTCATTCTTGACGAGATAACAAAATATTTGGTATGAACTTTCTTCATTAGCAAATATGACTTTTTTTTTTTTTTCTAGATAGAGGATCTGCTAATAGTAGGAATAAAGGAATATAACCAGTTTGTGGCTTTAAAACATATTTGTGTGGATGAAGTTACGGAATTTTATGCTTCCCAGTTTGGTGACAAGGACAAGCAGTGACGTTAGTTATTCTCATATTTCTGACATTGTCTTCAGTTCTAGAGTGGCATAGTTATGTGTTTGATGCTTGCTAAGACTAAGAAAATTCAGCTTTGCACTAGTCTGCAGATATGTAGATTATGTGGATTATCAAAACAAAACAAAGCAAAACGAGGCAAACGAAAGAAAACAAACAAACAAACAAACAAAAGTTCATTATGTTCTAAATAATTCTAGATTAGGTCGAGACTTGCAATTGTCCTAAATAAATAAATAAATAAAAGTAATCGATTAAGTAGCTTGTCTATGTAGAGTGCAGGGTGTGTCAATGAAGAAAATCAATATCAAACCAAGAAAAGTATCAATAAATAAAATACGTAATTTTTTAGGGCTGATCATTGTCATATTACGTCGATATCTAGGGCGTTTAGAACAGTGGTGTAATGTTTTATTCCTTTCGACACCAATGTAATCGATATCATTTTTTTTTTTTTTTTTGGATACTTCAAGAGATAGTAACTGCCTGAGATTGTAATCAAGTCCAAAAAAGCATGACAAATAATGTCCAAAATCTTTGCCCATCGTCAATGCACAGCACATGGAGAAACCTCTTGATTATGCCGCTTTGATTGAGTTTAGGGCAAAAAGGATGCAAACTGCGCCCTGTATTAGGGATAGTTTAACACTATCGATCTTTCTGGACAAGCTCCAGAAATCTGGAGGTGGGAATGGGTGGGATGAGGAGATGATGAACGGAAAAGGGGCACATTAAAGTGGGATGGGGGCCAACTGACTTTGTGATGGGGGCAGAGGGGTGGGGTTGGGGGCATTTTAATGTGAAGAGTGGGGGCGAGGGAGGGGAGAATTTTTAAAGAAAGATGCATGTTGTCAAGAAGGTGAAAGAGCACCCGGATATACATGTACATGACGTGCGTTTGGGGGTTAGCATTGAGGGAGTCAGAGGTGGGAAGGGGGGGTGGGAATGTGAAACATCCAAATATCGTGGTTATGGTAAGCAAAGCGTTGATTCAGGGAAAGCGTAAGAGTGAGAAGGAAAGCAGTAGATTTTTTCTTCTTCCTTTGGATGACGGAATCGTGGAGACTGAGGAGAGGTGAAGACAGGGGCGGGGAGAGTGGAAAGACGGAAAGGATGACAGGGAAAGAGAGAGAAGAAGAAAAGGATAATGTTGTGCAATAAGGAAATTGAGCCTACGCCAGGGAAGATGGGTAAAACATAGGCAAATGAAGATTCTCTACGTAAAAAGAACAAAGAAAGCGAGATAGAAAAGATATGGACAGGGGAAAGGATTGAAATGAGGCCATCGTTGAAAAAAAAAAAAAATGAAATGAAATAGAAGAATAGAGGGCTTTGAGAAAGAAAAGGAAGAAAGAAAGGGTAAAATGGAACAGTGGCAAGATCCGCAATAAATGAAAAACAACAACAACATTAAAAAACAAACAAGCAAACAAAACAGCTAACAAACAAATAAGAGAAAACAAGAGAGGAGAGGACATTTAGGACACTTCATTCCAGCTTTTTTTCCCCCTTTTTTTTTTTAACAGCTGATTTTCATATGCCAGAAAAATGTAGGCGTAGATTAGAGAGATGGACGATAATCTAATAATAATCACAACTGAGGATATAGAACAGAGTTATAAAGGCTAGATTCTTTTTCAGCTTTTCCGGACGGTGAGCTTCGGCGGTACTTACTCGAAACGACCAGTTGGTCGATCGGTAAATGATGGACGTCATTTGGATCTATCACCAACTTTGACTCAGAAATTCAAGCTATATAATATTATAGTGCGAATCAACGCCTTGATCGAAAACTGGTGGAACTACCGAGTCGATGATAAAAATATAGATAAGAAAATTTGTACAAACATAAATCCAAACTCACTGATTGTTTAATGTGATTAACTCCTCAACACTCCTTTCATAGTGATCGATTGGACTCTGAGACTGAATCCCAATCGAAAGGAGCCGGTTATCAATAGCAATCGATCTATCCAGTCGATAAGTAAAATTAGTTGTGTGAATACATTTCAGATTGTAATTTCAGAGGTCCGAGTTCACTCAAAACTACGCGCTCGTAAAACAGAGATGAATCTACCAAGTAGATGGTAAGCGAGCGATTAACAGCATTCTCTGACTTAGGAGATCCAGATGTGTATACGTTGTCATGACTACAATGTGGCAACACATTGGAGAGTTGCAATTTCCCGAATGAAGCAATTGGTGGGAGTTTCAACTGACTGATATCACTGTGATCTTTCTAGATATAGATGATCATTCTTTTGAGACAGCTTTCTTCTGACAGGGGTTTTGCTGAAGAAAATCACCCGTCTTTATAGACATGATAAATGCTTAGTGCAAAGAGAGAGAAAGAATGAGAAAGGGAGAGAGAGGGAGAGAGAGAGAAATAAAAAATGTTGTGGTGGGTTACGTTAACCGTGCCTCAGTGTACGCAGATTTTGTGTCCAAAAGTATTTTTTTCGTCAATTTCTCAAGCTTTAAATGACATGAGATAGGAATGCATATCATGCTCTTTGTCAAAATACTTCACCTATTTGTTTTGTGAAAGCGGGGACTTCAGATGCTCAGTTTTTATAATAATGATACGATGTCAACATTGACAGTCAAGTCTTGCACAGTGCAAGAAAGAGAAAGTATGGGTCATTCCATCGAAAGACCACGTAGAAAGACGAGAAGTGTCTATTCTTTCTCTTCTCATTGTCTGCGCACCCTTTAAATAGATGCATATCATCTTTCTGGCGACATGCCGACCGCTCTGGTATTGCTTATGCATGAACCTGACATGTCCAGGAGGTCAGGATGACACGATACTCCATCACCCGCATGGCATATTGTAATATTGTAATGTGATATTACCGAGACATGTTCAAATTCCAGGACAGACAGGCACTAACTCTTGGCTTTGTCTGACTGGATCGGGCAAGGAAAAGTGCCATCAAGAATGATTTACAGACAAACAAATCTATTATTAAGACAAATGACTGATGTTCAAACAAATATATATTATATACAAATAAAACAATGTAGTATTATTTGCTTGAAACACGTTTTTTTGTTCGTTTTGGCTGCTGTCACACTATTTACGAGAAATTAATGATAATGGTAGCCGTTTTGCCAGAAGAATTTTTTTTTTTTAAACTTTGAGTTGAGTGGGGAAAAAAAGCCAAGCACCTGGGTCTTGAGTTACAGACAAGAATCATTACTGCGGTCATTCATGAAAACAATAGACATGGCAAGTCATTATTCATAGGCATTTGTTTGTTCTTTAGCTGCTAAATTTGGACAAACAGTACAAAATTCTCAGCAATATGCTCGTCCCTTCCTCACCCAGTCACAACAACCCTCATTTCTATTCTCTGAGTGATAAAGCGTCTTAGAATAGATGATAATATTTACTTCAAATCTGGATTGTTTCTTCTCTCTCCTTCTATAAGACTTTGGTGATAGAGTGACTACGTAATGTCTAAGTGTAGGTACTGTCTAACGTATCATGGATCACCTTGCACTGAAATGGATTTGGAGAGAAGGGATGCGGAGAGGGAATTAGAATTAGGAACAATGCGAATTATATCCTTTTTTTTCTAGTTGATTGCCCCTCTTTTTGAGTTGGGTAAGTTCGATCTTCTCAGATCTAGATAAAAGCAATAGAATTCCATTGTCCGGTATGCGTCTTTCCCACACAAAAGAACTCTATCTAGTCTAAGATTGGATCAAGAGTAGACGGAGTCTCTTCTGTTTAGAGCAAATTTCCCAAACTTTATAATATTGACCCGTAATAAATTCCTCTGATCATCTAAAGGACGCTATGATAGCTGAGGTAATAGGATGAAAGGTATTACCCGCATCTAAAAGTAATATTCGAGGGATTGTCTTGTTTTCCTTCGCACATGATAGAAAAGACTTTCTCTAAACGACTCGTTGTGTCTCTTATCTTGTGTAACAGCATTCACCACGCACAAGTTAACTCAAAGACTCACGGCAGACCAGTTACACTCCATTTATTGCATTCAAACCCTTCCAGGCACTGATACAAACATTGTACTATTTGCTGGTGCAAAGACATATATGCGTGTTTTGTTTGTGTTTTGTTGGGGTTTAACGGCACATCAGCACGACTTTACGGCTATAGTGTGCTGACACGGTGAACTAATAAACATTTTCATCTATAAGATCAGACATGAACATCACAAGGTCCCAGGCCCAGGATATGGACATGATGAAGCAGAATATATAATTATGGTAAAAAGTTCTCATTTAGAGGACCTACTTAGATAGTGAACATAAATATAACACTATAATCATATTATTATGATTCTAGCCAACGGAGCTAACTGTTGAGAGATTAAAGGAGAAAAACTAAATAAGTCCCATAACAGCGACATAACAGTGAACTGACATTTGTCTACGAAATGCCGGGAACAGTACTAAATTTCTTAGTAAAGTTATAAAGGAACTTTAATGAATGGAAAAACTAGTGTTACATCACGTAAGGTCCGCCAGCTGCAGAACTCCTGACGCCACATGGACCACAGTTTGATAACTTCTGTGTAAGAGGCCAAATGGCGAAACAATGGGCAGGCAAAGAAGAACTTGATGGGCAAAGCCTTCCTAAATGGCGGATTAATGTACAGGCATCTTTTTGTTGCTTTCGTCCACTCCCCAGCGGGCTAGATGACGTGGGAAATATGCCTTGCCTGTGAGCAATTCCATGAAAGGTGGACTGTTTATACAAATAACTTGAACTGTCTAAGCATGTCATGAATGGAAGCACTTTAAAAGCATTATTATATTTGTTCGTGGTTTTGTTTTTTTAATGCGTGGAATATACTTTGTAGATGTGCCATTTATAAAATTGTTCTGACAAACACGCCAGTTTTGTTTGTTTGTTTTGCTTGTATCTTTTTTAAAAAGTTTTTTATTTGTCATTTTTTATTTGTTGTTGTCTATGTGCTTGTTTGTTTGTTTGTTTGTTTGTTTTTGTTAACACTTTTTGCACATAAGGTTCTTTTGAAGTATAGTATGCTGTGTATAACTGCAACTTAAACCATAGCTTTGACAAAACCGTCCAACATTCATGAATCTTCGCAGATGGATTATTAAGGAAACCCATCACGTTTTTTTCTGGACAACATGTTATTACACAAACAAAACGAAACAAAACAAATGCGCACAAATGGCCAGTGGTCTTTACTACAATGCAGGACAATTGTTATTACATTCATCATTGTCCAATGTTTTAGCAAACCAGCAGGGAGAGAATGCAAAATATTTCAGGTTTTGCGTGGAATAATCTTTGAGCTCTTCGTTAATGACGGTGGCACGCTTATGAGGCTTGTATTCTGACAGAGTCCGAAAGGAAGAAATTAATCTCGCGAACATTAGGAAGCTGATTAATGAGCAAATAATGACTGGTGGGATAACGCGCTTTTTTTATATTTTTTATTATTAATGACTCCCTTCTTTAGTTCCCTTATGCACAGTAGGATGCTTGTTTTCTGATAGACTATAGAATCTTGCCACTATCCAGCAAAGGGAAATATCAAAGTTCCCTTTATTGTTGTCTTCACACACTCTGTTATCCTTGTTTAGACAATGCTGATTTGTTTAATCAATAAAGACTTTACTCGTTCCCTTTTTTTTTTCGTAAGCTTAGAAAAATCGGGTATCTTCTTTGTTAAAAAAAAAAAAAATGTACCGTGGTTTTGTGAACGTTTGTTGTGAATCATAATATGAAGAGTTGGTTTTAGTTTATTTTGTTCTGTTCTGTGTTGCTTCATTGTTTATTATGAATTCTTAAGATAATAAAAGGCATTCATTTTCCTTATTGCAAGCTTAATAATTTTAAAAAGAAATAGCACAATTAGGACCTACCACATTTTCGTGAACAGTTCCAAGCATGAAATATATATATCTATATATATATATATATATATATATATATAAAGTGTCGAAGAAACCGATGGAGCAATAATGTTTCAAGAGGGATGTTAAATCATGTTCGACAAACTGGAAGCTTTAGGCTGAAATGCAGTGTTACGGTACCCATTCACGATCAAGCCAAAATCAGTTGTCAGTTCGGTTTGATGGGGCGTTCCCACTCATGCTCAATTCTACTTGTTAGTTCGGCTTGGCGTTTCTTGGCATCATATCAGGCTAGGCCTGGATCTAGATCTATTTTTTTTCTACAAAACAATCTGTCACCAAACAGCACGTCTCCAGACAATAAACTGACAGTGAGGGTGGGGGTGGGGGGGGGGGGGTCAGTATCATTTGGAATGGCAGCTTAACCACCCCACCCCCCCTCCGCAAAAAAAATAAAAAAATCAAGTAGAACTTGATCGCCGTCAAGCCAAACAACTTGGTTTGATCAAGCTAACGATTTCTCTCCCTCCCATATTATTTTATGCAATTCTCCTTGTCAGTTCTATGTGACCAACCGGCACCAGTCTCTTTCCAATTCCGGCGTTAAAATAGACTGAGGATGCAATCTAACCTAACTCGGCCTGATGTCCTCGCGAGAGTGAATGTTACATTTAGCATCGCTTACAAGTGGTTTCCTTTGAGTTCTATTATATATATATATATATATATATATATATATATATATATATTATCTGTCCATTCTTCATGGAAAAACACAGTATTCTTTATCCTTAATGTTGTCGTTATCGTTTCTATTCTACTGAACGTTTAGCCGAAGTCTATAACTCTCTAATTTACAAGGTTCATGAGCACACAAAAGTAGCAAACTGATCGAGCTCATTAATGGACATCAACAATGAAGGGAAGTTTACGTTTTGAGGAAAATGGTTCTTCTTTCCCTAAAGACTACAAATGAAATTCTTCACACTAGACCAGGCCAGGTAATTTACCACTTTACGCGAAACACTACGTTTGTGATTAATTACTCACATCTAAGACCGCGTATCTTTTTGTTATTGTTTCTGAAAAAAAAAAAAAAAACTGTAAATGTGTTTCTACTTTTGACTGACTGTTAGATCAGTAAAGTGCATGGTTGGAATATCCCTCAATTTAGGATATTGTGCGGCACTGAAAGGCTTTCATGAAGGGCAAATAAGATCAACCTCAAGAAATCGAATACAATAAAAGTCGAGAATCCTCAAACGTCTTTGAAGATTATTCCAATCGAAAGTCTGCCTGGAGCAGATCAAATTGCATTTTGTGATCGTCATTCAAGAAGACTTGTGGCTCACATTTTCTTAAAGATGGAAGGTCACTGCGACCTATCACAATAACTGACTGCCCGGAGCAAATTTATTGTCAGTGTAGGTCACAATGTTCTGACCTACCTGACCTGACTGTGAGCTGAAACAACCACTCCCTCTAATGCAATGACACCACAGGTGCTATGTCGGCTGTTCTTGGCACAATGAATTCGCATTATCACAGACCCATGGGGACGATGAAAACGAAAAGAAGAAAAAAAAATGCGTTTTGTGCGACTTAATGGTCTGTACATAATGCACGTATTCACATATTTTCTAAAACACGTTACAATACCTAGGATGTCAAAAGTGAGTAACCAAAGATTATGATACTATTCTTGCACTAACAGTTCTGTTCATCGTTCGGCCCCCTGATCGAACACAGAGCTATTAGTCGAGAATCCCAGAACTGTTATGAATAAAGACACCTTCTTGAACTCTAAGAATACCAACAGAAACTGCTGGAGGGTGACATTATGTAAGCTGATGCTAACGTTTATGTTTTAGAAATGACAGTTTATGCCCATGAATGATATGTTTCATAGCTAGTCAAATGAGACTTGCGTCGATTTTTCACCCTAAAGAGTTTTTGATATCATGTGAAAACTTATTTTACACCCTTTCAGGTGGTGAAAAAGTTCTGAGCTGACTTCATTCTAGCCAGACATATTGCAGTTTAAAGAGACAAAGGGGAACCCCCAGCAATGACCGAATTTCCGAGAAAATCGAGTTTAAATGAATGGTCGAACGCATAACTCAACACACCTATCTCACAAAACCCCGATTTTAATAAAGAAATATTTATAAATCGAGGATTATAACGACATTCTCTTGGTCAGAAATGAATCTACTTTCGATTTCTGCAATATTATAATATATATGAAATCGTTGTCTGACACACCCCCCCCCCCCCACCCCTTCTCTCCCTCCTCACATTCAAAGCCTTTATTTCTTGGTTCTAACGCAGCGGCTTACGTCTCATCTCGACTGGTCGCAAGACATATATCTTATATTTAATACCATGTTACTATCACCGTGTACTTTTTAAAGGAGAATTCCAGCACAAAGATAATGATGAGTAGTAACGTTCTGACCAGAACGTCGTTTTGTCACGTTCAGGTTAACAACGAATCCGCCATTCATTTCCACACCATTCAGGCTGGTGAAGAAAGTCCTTGGAAAAATGTAACTAGTTTATGACTACAAGAAATGCGTTTAACAATATAAAGAGTACCGAGACACTTGTCGGCAGGTGGCTGAAAGAACACAACAATAAATTTGTCAGTAGAAAGCACTGTTGTACCAGGATTTCAAAGATATTATTTATTATTGTAAAGGAGATCAGAGCTTATTTCTAGGTGAAATATGAGATGCATATTTTCTTAATGAAATGTACATTATTTAGAAAAGTAATTAAAATTTAAAGTAAAGCGAACGGGTCTGACAAGACCGATTTCTATACATTCTTAGTGCTAATCCTGTGCATTCAAACATTAAATCAAAAAGACCAAGAACAGGTGATAATATCGACACTCAAATCTGTTGCTAATTGGTACCTGTGTGAGCGCTAGTGTCAGCTACAGTACAAATGTGAGCGTGTGTTTCGTGTGTTTGTGTTTTGACATTTGATTACCTCAAGGCTTGAGACAAATCGTGAGTTCCAATAGTTCCCAGTCCTGAGTGGATGGAAGTCAACAAGGTAGTGTGAAGGGCTAAAGACTCACGCGATCTCAAACCAGAGATGTCATTTCAGAATGGACGCTTATTGGTTCCTTTTTTTTTCTCTCACTTTCTCTCTCTCTCCCTCTCTCTCTGTCTCTCATATTCTCCCCCCCCCCCTCTCTCTCTCTCTTCTGTCTATTCTCGTTTATCCTCTCTCTATCTCTGACTGCCTCTTTTTTCCACTTTGTCTCTTTTTCCTTGTTCTTCCTCTATTTTCTTCATCTCTCGCTCTGTTATTACTTACTTCCTGGCTCTCATTTCTTTTTTACTTTACTCTCTTTCTATCTATCCCTCTCCGCCCACATTCCCTGGTTACCTCTCTCGTTCTTTCTCTCCCTCTCTCCCCCCCCCCCCACATACACACACTCCCCCGCCCCTTTCCCTACACTCTCTCGTCTTTGTCTTCCCTTATCTTTCTGTTTCTCAATTTCTCTTTTTTCATTCTTCCTTCTTTCCCTGCAGTAGAACTCTTTAACTGCCTTCTCATTTTTCTCTGTCTCACTCACGCTTAATATTTCAGCCTTTGATCTGGGACGCTGTCAACATCAAAGTTTAATGGAGTAGAGGCGGCTAGACTCCGTGCTAGATGAGAGAGGCTTTCTGACCATCAGCCAATATTGACTGTCCCTTTACTGTTTGAAGTGGTCCAAGACTGAGGATGAAGCCCACAGAAGCTGCTGTTGCATTGCACACTGCCAAACAGATAGCACAAATCATAACAGAACCCTAAACTGCTTCTCAAAGCTGTCTAGCGGCGAACCATTCAATAATACTTTTCTTCCTTGGCTGCTTCACTGCACATTGCAAAGAACGTGTGGTATCACAACAGCGACCTGGCCTATTCAGAGCTTTGCAGCAGGGCACAATTTATTGATGGCAGCATTACTTGGAAGTGTTTCTTGAGTTTCCCTTATATGTTGGTATGTGATATTTTGGAATGCTATGTTTCCAGAGCTTCTTTAGTACTATGTTATTTAACAAAATTTCTCTTGAAACATAGGCAGATTTTAATTTGTCTTGTCTGTTTTGTCTTGTGTCATATACCAACATGTAACATCATAATGTAAATAACCGCAGCTTTAATAGATTTCTGTATCCAGTAATCATATGCAAAACACATCCGCTATTAAATAAATGATAGTACTATAGCAATATATAAGTTGTATCAAGTTCGTTACCATAGAAGGATTCGTTGCTTGATCGAGATCGATACAAACAGCTATGGAGGGCTATGTGGCTTCCGATCTGTCTCTTGATTTTTTCCCTCCTAGACAGGAAAACGTTGAACTTAACAAATTTATCCGCCATAAACCACATCGTTCGGTCATGATTATTAAAAAATATAAAGAGAAAAAGGAACGAGATGAAAAAAAGAAAAAACAAATCTGAAGCCATTTCATCTCAAATTTCCCTCGCCGTCGTGAGACAGAGCAATCAATCGGCCGAGTCTTCCTGGCTGAGGTCTATAGTCAAATGAACCTCATAGGGGCCCTGGTATGATCTGCGAGTAAATTTGCTAAAGCCAGCCTTTTCCACTCACCCGTGTTTGTCTAGTCTTGTGGATACGTGCCGTTCTCATGTGCCCTGCTTGTGTCGAGGAAGCTCACCAAAGGGTTTGTTGAGATTAGATAGATAGATAGATAGATAGATAGATAGATAGATAGATAGATAGATAGATAGATAGATAGATAGATAG
>JBCAUA010649045.1:0-15767 GCA_038406235.1 Peronia verruculata
ATAGTATATTATTAGCTGAATCAATTCCACTAGGAATATTCCTACGTTAATAATTTGGAAACTGTGAGAAATTAGAGAGACGATGAGAGAAAGGTCAATAAAAATGTTTAGAAATCAGTCTTATACTTTGGCTAAATCAGACCTGCTCCACTCTATTGTTCATGTTTAAAAAAAGATTTTTTAAAAAGGTAAAAGCGAGAGGCGTAGGCTTTTTTTTCTGTATGATTAGATCATAATTATAAAGTCATATTTAATGTTGAAATGTCACTTTTTGTTTTCAATTTGGTTCTGTACATTTATTTATGTTAACCCTTCTTTCTGTTCTCTTAAACTTCCTTATCGTACTTCTCTTCATGACGTAATTAATTCTCTTTTTCTGTCTTCCTCAGGACAAGTTACTGTCAAAGATGGGTGAGGCTGAAGTCGATAACCAAGCAAGACTTCGACTGGAAGAAGAGGTAAATTTGTCATGATTACAGTTGATATAATTGGCATTGCGCATTTTCTAATATCATTGATTACTATAGTAATTTGATATATTGCATTGCGTTCTAAAGGGTCTTCTTAGCTACCTTCGGGCAGCCAAACTCGGCGGATTACATGTTGTAAAAGGTGGGCTCAGCTTGAGTATAGTCGGCGCAATTGATTTCAGTGCTATGAATAGTTCGTTATCATTTGTTATTAACCGTATTATTGAACACCTTCAAACTCGGAAGACTGATGGCGTCATTTAGAAAGAGACAGAAAAACGTTTCAGGTATTTCTTTGACGTTTTAAATAAGTGAAATAATTGCTGCTGCTGAGTTCATGTCAAGTAATTTTAACGCACTGAAAATATAGTTTAATGTCTTAAAAAAAAAAAAAAAGAAAGCTGTATTTTCAATTTGGGAATGGTACCATAATGGTTAAATATTGCTCTAAATAGAAGAAAAACAGCTGCATGAATCATACCTTTTATGTTATTTAGAGAGCGAATACATCAAACCCCTTTTCAAAGACGAAAGAGAGAGAAAAAAATCATTATTTTTTTTTTCTATCTTTCTCACTTACTATTACATCCTGCAGCAACAGTGAATAGAGTTTTCATGTTACGAAAGTACATCAAATAATTTTTCTTATGCTATTGCTGCTTCAACTATTTGTTAAAAGATATCAAATGTAAAGTAAAAAAAAAAAAAAGAAAAAAATGGTTTTCATTAATTTCATTCCGCCAATTCACATGCAGGATAACAAAGGTCCAAACTTTTATTGTCCGGTTAATTTTTAGTTTTTTTTTAATGATCCTGCTTTGATCAAGAGTCGCTGCGGGAGGCGGCACACGAGGCGCGTCATCTAACCATCTGGATATCGTGACAGGATGGTATTTTATACAAATAATTAATATCGCCATCAAATAATGCTGAATAATTAAAGTGTACAATGAGAGCATGAACTGATGGGAAACAAAGATCGTCAATAAAAAAGAATTCTTAGAACGTAATTCTTTCATTGCATATATGTTATTTCATGTTAATTTAACTTTAACATTAACTGAACTGTTTGCCGTGTCTTTGCGTCATCCCAGACTGCAAAGATTTACAAGTGATTAAGAAATAGTAACGTTTCTTTCTTTCAGTTATTTACTTAAACTTGAAAAACAGAAGCTCAGCAGCTGTTAAAGTATTGTAGGTTGCCTTCATTTTACTCAGAATAACAAATATTTAACGTTTTGATAATGGCTCTGATGTATTTTCAAATCTTTTTTCGAGAAATTGCGATTTAGTTTGGGGACTGAAATCCTTGGTTTTAAATAATGACATAATGCGGTATGTTGCCTTTTAGATGAAAAATAACATTTGACAATGTCTTAAAGACAATCAAACTGTGACGACTAAGCGTTTTGTCAAAGTCCATCAGAGCTGCCCACATCCGTATCTCTGGCAAGTTGGTGTCGTGGTTTCGCTGGCTGGTGTACTAGAATAGTGTGGTAATTCCATTACAATCGCGTCATAATAGACAGGGCAGATCTGTCAGTGGCAGACAGAAATCAATGGCTGACAATTTCACCAATTTGCGGCTAAATGGCTGGATGGTGTGAGCGGAAACCCATTGGAGTCACGCATGAAATGCCCCTATCTTGGAAATGGCCGCCTAAAAGCAAAGAATGTGGCAGTCCATTATAGCCGGAGCAATGTCGAGTGGTAACGTTGAAATTGTCTGCTCTCTCTCACATCCACTTATTCGCACATGCACAAACACACTCGAAATGCCAGAAATGACTGTAGCTGTACATGCATTATTCATGACAATTTTAGTGTGTGCCATTTATGACTTTATGTTCAGGTAATCCCAACCCACCTGTAATTGTGAAGAGATTGCCGGTCGATAAATCACGTCCAGTGGCGTTATAAGCCTGCAGTAAAGTGCCCTAATCTATATCTGCTTTGTCAGCGCTGTATCAGCCCTCGCCTAACGAGTAGAGAAAATAGAAACCGAAGCACTTTATGGTCACCCGCTGCCTTCCCAGCCGGTCGCAGCCACTTACCCTAGCCATCGTTATCACGTTTCTGGAGCGCTGTACTATGTAAAGCATCAGATGCTGGTGATATTTCCAATGGCAGCAACGCTGGAGCTGTAATCTATTCATCTTGTATGCTATTCCAGTAAAGGCTGTTATTTCTTGTATACATGTTAGATTTGCGTAATAGGAAATGGAACACAAATCCTACGTTCCTTTTTTTTTATTTATACTATTTCTTTTGATAGCAGCTCCCTCTTTCGCTCCCACTACCTCCTCAGATTGCTGTATATCAATGAACATAAGTCTTTTTAAAATTATTATTTCTACATAGGCAAGCGGATTAAGCGAATCAATTAATCTGACAGGAGTTTTTTTAAAGAGACATCCCCCTCCTTCTTTCTTCAATAAACATGCAACCGACAATAATGCTGAAACGCTCAATCTAGTCATGAGACTAATTCTTTATTCTATTATGTGTCATTTTTCCCCCCAGTGTGTGGTCTGTCTAGCAGCAGCGGCCACCATGCAGACATTCCCCTGTGGACATAAAGTTGTCTGTCGGAAATGTCTGATCAAGACTATTCAAGTGGCCGTCTCCCAGCGCTGTCTGCCTCTTCGCTGTGTCATCTGCCGGGACAGAATCCTGCGGCTCCACCACACTATGCATTGCCACAGCTCGCCAGGAAGCGCCTCTCAGATTTCATCCTCGTCCATAGGTCAAGCATTGCTACAGACTGGCCGTTTCGCCACGAGTCCCATTACTCCGACAAGTCCAACCAGTTTGTTTGCACTGATAAACGGGACCAAGTCGCAGAGCAGTTCACCAAGACTCCTATCACCGACAAGTCCGGGGATGCAGTCTTTACCTTCCCCGACAACCTCCTCTATCAGTAGTGACAATGTACCAAAGCTAACCCACCTTACACAAGGGTCTCTAGAGGATGAGTTCATGCGATATGCACCATCCGATCTGGAAGCCTTTGTAAGCTCTCATAATGACGCGTTAAATTTGCATACAGTTGACATCCACAGACCCGCGTCCGCCCAAGATACATCCCGATATGTTGTCAAAACCAGTGGCCAAGGTTCAATTTCGGTTTCGAATAGCAAGCGCACTGAAGTTTCAAGCCATGGTTTTATGCATCCTCAGTCAGTCAAAATTCACCCCCAGTCATCTACTCAGCCATGTTCTTTCATGGACTCACCCACCATGCCCAGTCCTGTCCCCACAACAGCCAACCAACCCAACTCTTCCCAGAAACCGTTGAGCGCGAGCCGACTTCTTGCCAAGTTTTTACCAAAGTCCAGTCGCCGCCGATGTAGCTGGTTTAGACATGAATAAGTAAATTCCAGACATAGTATAATAATATATCTATACCAGATGATTTAGATCTTTTCTACTGGACTCCATACTGACACTAAAATTCTATGTTAGTCACTATATGTTGCTGACGACAGTTTGTAAGTTAAAGACTTTGTTGAGGTTTTAATTTGATAAGGTTTTAACAGAGTGTATTCTCAAAATACCCACACAAGGACAAGGGCATTAACCCTTCTTATTTCACTAGCAATAGAAGAAGAAACCGAATTCACGAAATGTGTCACTAAAACTCTTCACTCCTATTGGAACTCCTTCCGGCCTATTAAATCTAGATGACCTCCAAATAACAGTAGAATTGAGTAGTGTTAATGATTTAATGGAATAAAAAGGATGACATATTTCCGGCGTCGTTTTGTCCCGAAATTTTGCGTTCAACACTGTTTTGTGGGATTTCGTGGTGTTTATTTTCAATAGGGGTACAAACACTCCACCGGGGATTTCCAGATCTGTGCTTAGTCGAATAATGAACTATTGGGCCAATAGAAAAGAAAATTCGTTTTGAGGGTGGATTCATGCTGACACCGTCTCGGTGCGGTCAGATCAGACGTTTTCGGTTATTAAAGATAAAGCAGAGCAAAAAATGACCAATGTTGATGGAAATAACTTGTAAACAAAATAATAAAATAAATTATCATCTTATTCATTTTGTCTGCCTCCCGGGTTTCTGAATCGTCACCGATCATAAATGCATGTTTTGACAAAGCTGATTGTCTAATGTGGCGTCATTGTGAATCCAGCCTAAGTTGGAGTGTGTGCGGAGGGAACCCACTGTCAAAATTCCCGCGCTGACGGCCGATTTCGAAACCAGTCTCAAGTCAGAATAATTTTTTTATGTACAGTTCACTCTTCGCACGAGGACTTAGATTAAACAAACAAACAAAAATAGTAATGTGAAGCGCATTCTTTCTTAATCTGACTTCCTACGACTGAACAGCGAATTCTCGAGCAGTTTGATACAGAATACTACTGTATAACTCTTACACATTGTTATTAATTTCCATCATTAAAACTGGCAATCATGTCATCAGTCTACATGATATTTTAGAAAGAGATAGCAGGTGCCCGATTTTGATACCAAAGTTAGAACCATGTGTAGAAAAAGAAAACTGGTCCCGTCGTGCGTTTTGTCAGGATCGACCGAACCGGTCTACTATTTGAATGTGCAACCATCTGAACCCTAAAAGTGCCAGTAAGAACTGAGACAAATGCCAAGAAACTGTGATGACGTTTTCAATTTCTTGTTTGCGAAATCCCATATTTTAAAAGATATGACTGTGTAGCTCTTCCCCCTTATTAGAGTAGGATTGTTTAGGCTTTATGTGCCCCGTTTGGGCAGAGGAAAAAATTGGATAAAAATTTAGAATTTAGAAATTAGACTTTTTTTTTTTAACTGCCATGACTTTTTAACGTACATAACGTGGACATGAGATCTCGTAAATTTGTATACTGGCCTAATAGAAGGATTCGCACTCAACAACTTTTATCTAAAGGCAGACGCCAGATCTCACCGCCACAGCCCACCATGTACGTAATGCATTGCATGGAAAGGAGTTCCATTGCAGAGTTCGATGAGAGAGTCTTTGATAAGATCGCCCCCTTGACATTTTTGTAGGAATAAGATAGACAATATCTGTCGTTCATCGATAGGTTTTACGTCCAGCCCAGACATTATAATCTCCCTGGGGTGCTAAAAACTTGGCAAGACTTGGTATTCACTTCTCCCGTTATCATGTTATTATCGTCTAACTTAATTCATTTCAATCTTCTCAACGGTTGTGCGCCTTGCTGAGCAAAGCAACGTTTTCCGCTTTCTATCGCGCTTGAATCAAGTCGCCTGAATCATTGGTGCGAAAGCTTTATGTATGAGATTTACAATACAGTAAAGTAGTCAACGTAATATAGCTGTTATTGTTGTTATTCCTGTAAAGAGAGCTACAAATGGGCGTCAGTTTATCATGCACATTTCATAATTCATTATATATAATGGAATATTATATGAATTATAATGATCACTATATTATTGTTGCCTGACCATGTATTATTCTTGTTCTTATTTTATGTACGATTAACAATACATTATTGTGATCAACAACAATTTTACAAAAAAACTTGGGCTTGATCTGCAGCTCCTCGCTGTTGATTACTGCATTCATCATGACAAATTCTGTAATCGCAAATGTCACTTCCTGTGCAGCATCATGTTTATCTAATGCAAAATGTGTCACATGCATTTTCCTCTAAAACATCATCAGATCACATATATCACCTGAAATATCAATTTTAGCTTCTGTTCATCACGTATGTTGATGTCAGTGAAGCGTAGGACGGGTTATTACTGATAGGTCGTGACAGATTCACAGCAGCAGGCGAACAATTATTAAATATTCGCTTATTTTATCAGTGTGATTACATAAAGTGATATCAGTCTAATAATATGATTTACCTCCTGTACCTTTGTTTCTCTCTTTTCGGCCTCTCCTAACCCACAACCTTCCTCCGCTCTCTATAACTTATTTCGTGAAGAAATTCCTTCTTTTTTTTTTTTAGGTTGTTTCTTTTCTTTTCACTCTCTTTTTGTCACTAGATCACTCCCAGTCACACAATGCTTACGTCATGGTAGTAAATGCCTCTTCAGCATCACGTGATCGTGGTACCCGGCCGGCTTCTTCGTTCCCATTTAGGAACACATTGTCCTCTAAACAAATCTTACTCCATGGGTCCTCATTCTGCGACATCGATATTTGATATCTGAGAATTTCGTCCCGTTCGGCGTGTCTCACAAGGCTGTGCCATATTGGGATAATTTATGCAACATCGTTTTAACATCAGTGCCAAATAGCGGAGGAAGAGAGATGAAAATACTTACAACGCACTGAAGCTGAAAATACCCCCTCATTGTCTTTGCCTCTCAGTGACCACCTGGCCAAGTCTTTTGCCACGAAGACATCGTGGACAGTTGATCCATTTTTGTTCCCCTTTCCCGGAATATCTTCATTGAAGCAGTCTTTGAGCTAAATTTTCTATTGCATGACATATCACCTCATTCCGCGCTTATAAGGCAAGTATTCTCCTGTCTCCACACGTAATTCTCTTGGCCCCGCCATGATGGATTCTCCTGTTGTGTCGGATGGATGAGTAGACAGGTAGTTCATTTGCTGATGTGGGCCTCGTTGTGGGAGGGAAGACCAGTTTCTGCAGCACTGGATCCTAGATTCCACACACGTTGCATGGGATGACGTTTTGCAGAAATGAACTCTGTTTTCCTCTGTCAGTCTTGCCCTACACGGCAATTGTCTTGTTTCGCTCGAATGTCTGTGTGACGTAGGACTATCACTTAGTTCCACAATTTTCTGTCAAGAACAGCATACTCCCAAGAAGCAGTGTCTATGTTGCTTCACAATATAATGCTTACAATAACTTTGTTCATACCAAAGATTTCTTTCGATTCTTGCAAACTTCGATAAATCAAATAATCATCTATCACACAAACTGAAACTTTGACTCTCTTTTGTACATGAAGTTCGAGTCACTTCAGTTCAGTGTGTTAATCGCTCTAAGAATTTGTTTATCCTTTTCACTGCTGTTTTGTTTTGTCAGAAAACACAAGCCTCACCTGCTTAATCACATTTTGACGGCGTCTTTTCTAAAAAGTGGGGTTGTAGCAGTTACTACTTTGTTTCTTTGTTTGACTGAGTGTATTAGTTTATCTAAGATCATCTTTTATTGAATATTGTCATAGCAAGAAGAGCCAACTTCACCCATCGGTTCCCTAGTTCTCAAATCAGTTTGTTTTCTTGTGTCTAGCCTGTACACAGATCTTAAGGATTTCTTCTGAACAGATGAATATTAACAGACACTAAATGATCTGTTTTTATAAAAGTGGTGGGAACAGAACATTGGTACTGACAACATCAAATACGGTGATTGGTTGCAATGTGTATTAATGTTATCGAAGTTTGAGTCACTCTACGGCAGGGCTCATGTTTAAAGACGAGAGGTGAAGGTGAAGGAAGACCTATAGAGAAGAGAAAACCATAGCGAGAGGGCACTGTGGCGTTACATGATCATCCAAATTGTCATAACAAGGGAAATGCAGTTTTAACAAGAATTTCTTTACAACATACTGAACAATTTAAGACTCGACCATGCAGTCTTCACAATGTGTTGCCCGTCCATTGTATGGTTCATACTGCACTCGTTGGTAATGGGGGCTACTATAATGAGGGTCAATGCAGGGACATCTGAAGGTCTACCACGAGGTTTTTTTTTTAAAAACACATGCCAATCTTTAGGAGGACAGTTTCTTCATGATAGACGTGTAAAAGACTGTATCATGAGAGACTATATGCCATATAGTTTAAGTCTATGTTTTACCTTGACACTTTAAGATCAGCTGCATACATGCTAGAGACAGCGCAACATCCCTGCTATTGTCTACCATTGTTCTCATCATTACCATTTCCCTTTGTCTGATGCGAAGTGCTAGGTGGGAGGTGGCTCATACAATCCAGTGCTGTCTGTCTATCTGTGTTGCACTGGTCATGTGGGCCGCTATCATTGATTGCCTTCTAGGGCCGCTAACGTTGGAGACAGTCTTAATGTCTGATTAACCGTCATGATCTACTTGTGAAGTGGTTGCCTGTATCCGATCGATGTTCCAATGTCACATCAAGTCTTACTGACTAATGGACGCTCTTTTGAAGTCATTCTGGCGAGGGCGGCAAATCGGGAACTGGGGCAGGGGCTGAGTAGTAAGTATCAAAGAAGCAGCATTTCAGCTGGAACAATCGATGAGAGAAAGGATAGGATGTGCAGAGATAGTATTAGCAGAACAGGCAATGGAGCACTACCGGTATGTAGCTGAGCCTAACATATTGAAAGGCGTGTGTGGCTTTGCTTACAGTTCTGATCATGGTCTACAAGTGGGAGCTGTATGTTGGAATATGGAAAAAGATTGTAATGTTTGGCTTTAAAACGTCTATTCAGTGGGATGACCTGCTGGACAAAATGCATTCCAAATTCCTCCTTAATTTCATATACGAATGGACAACATGTTAATTTTTAGTAATATTCTTCGTTTGCAGATACTGCAACAGGCCATGCTACAAAACCATCGTTTGATTTGATCATGATAGACACTAATGGATTGGAGAGGACAGTTAGCCTATTAACTAGCAGCTAAGGCACAGAATAGATACTGCTCAAACAGTCTGACAGTCGGAATATCTAGAACTATAGCTGATCATCAGTTCACGAGTGAAGCAAATATTATGAATGGTAATGCGATAGTTATGGTGACCACATTTTATAAGGTATTACAGTAACCAATCAGTAAAATGACGTGTAAACTAACGAAATGTCAAAGGTTCAACATCCTCATGCCTCCATTCAATGTTCTTTATGATAAAAGCTAACAAAAGCTAGAAGCTTCGTTTTCTCTTCGAGATCGAGGGAAACTTAGCAATGTGCATAAAAAAAAAGGGGGGGGGGGCGTCCTGAAATATGGATTTTGCCCAAAACATGCGATTTTGCGCTTTTGTAAAAGTACTGCATTTTCTGCGTGTAAAAATGGTATCAAAAAGTCGCTAAGTCCATTCTAACATGTTTGACCAATAGTCATTCAACGGTAAGACTAGCATATTGTCAATCAGGATTTGGCTCCATCTGGCTGCTAAATGAGGCCGCAGATCATCGCGATGTGATTATATATAGGCAAAAGGTGCAAAAAGCACTTGATTATCACATCTTCTAGCAATATCGTGTTCTAGTGCCAGGGATGGACCCTGGAGGACCACTATTACGCAAGAAAAACTGCTGATTGGGGAAATTATCAATGTAAGCGTTCTAAAATGACTTTTCCTGTCCTATAAATAGCCCAATTTTGCTTTCATTCTGCTACTGTTCAGTTGTCGACTATATGTCGTAGGTCAAAACTCTCTTGGTTTGCACCCAAATATGATATGGGGGACACAAAGAGGCCCTCAAGAACCCCAAATGGCTCAAATAATGATGGGGTGGGATGGGGGGGGGGGGGGTAGGGAGCAAAAGTTTTTTAAAAATAAGCCAGGAAGTCCAAAAAAAAACAAAAAAGACAACAAGAGACGCAGAAGTCATGGAAAGAGGACTAGTTTGTATAAAAAAAAAAAGGCTGTTCCGAGGCTAAAAGCCGAACATAAAACTCTTCATGTTAAGTTTTCGCTAAAAAAAAAAAAAAAACTTTACCGGCGTTTTTCTCAAAACCCCTTTTTGACAGTTTTTTGCCATCTCCCTTTTTTTTTCGGAACCGATTCAAACCAGATTTGACACACATCATCATTGCCAAAAAGCCCAAAAAATTACGTATGCGCGTTAAATTCGGTCCGTACGTTTTAGAGAAAAATTGGTTTTTAGTTTGAAAGAAATGGCGCGATTTGTAGAAAATGTTCTATCGCTTGGTAAGGGCTGAAAATAAGTAACTTATTAGATAGTATATTAAACAATATGTTCGCCACGTTTTATTAAGTTTCGTTGAAATATGGCGGACTAAATAGATTTAAAATCAGTCAATTTAGGGACGACAAATTCCATGATGGTGGCGATGCCATGGCAACCATACGAAAAAGTCGACTTTTTCACTGTTTTCCTCTAATTTGAACATGCTGAATTTAATGGAAAATGTTAAATTAACCTATCTACAAAAAATTAAAAATCACCCTCAGGACGCGCCTCCCCCCCCCCCCCTTTTTTTTTTCAATTACTGGTGACAGGTTGCAAACCAGATAGACTTGATCAATTGCATATTCGGCAGAAATCAAACAGTTTGATTCTGAAAACACACACACGCACACACACACACACACATACACATACGTTTTAAATACTCAGGTTATAGCTGCAATGCCATAATCACTATGATTCAAGCCTTCTCGACAATTACAACCTGCACTGTTTTTCTTACGCAGACAACTTGTTAATCTGGTTTCTTTTCCTTAACCGTTTACAATATCCATTGTACTAGAATACTCTTCTAGTGCATCCGACTCTGGAACAACAAGGCAAGAAGTTGTTACTGTCTTGTTAAATGGAGAAATATATTACACAGCTGCTGTTGGTAGAGAAATGAAATAAAGCAGAGTCATTAGCAATGTCCCCATACAACAATTGTGACATCCAGTGGTGCGGAAAGTAGTTGCGAAAGAAGAGGACTGTAATATGACAACCACTCTATAATAGCCAGTGGCTGTGGGATAAATGCAAAGTGTTAAGTGTGAGTGTTTAGTTTAGGAATTGACTTGATTGCAACAGTTACGCCGCTTTAAACCATCGTGTAGCTGCAGGCTGACTATTTAGAGTCCCAGAGTGTGGCTGCTTGTTCACTCCTGACTGAGCGAGTGTGTGAGTGATGCTTGTTGACGACTGGGAGTAAATGTACGATGGATGCATGTTGAATACTGAGTGTAAATGTATGGATGCTTACTGATGCTGGTTAAGAGTATATAGACGCCTGTTGATTGCTGACTCTGAGTGTATGAAGGTTTGTTGACCACTGACTCTTGAGTGCATGAGTGATTCTTGTTGATTCCTGACTCTGAGTGTTTTGGTGCTTGTTGACTGTTGACTTTGAGTGTGCGGTTGCTTGTGACTGCTGACTTTAAGTGTATGAATGCTTGCCGAATGCTGACTCTTAGCATATGGTTGTTTGTTGACTGCTGACTCTGAATGTGTGACTGCTCGTTGATTGCTGATTGTGAGTATGTACATGCTTCTTGAGTGGAGACTAACAGTGCCAATGTTAGCTGACTGCCCATTCTACTTGTGTGAAAGTTTGTTGACTGCTGAGTCTGAGTGTGTGGCAGCGTTTGGATGCGTGTTGATAGTAACTGTGAGAACGCTTGCTGCTTGCAGACTCGCTGTGTGGGTCTAACGTGTGTATTTTAAGCAATAATCACTTCACCACATCCTTATGCAGTGTTGCTGTTGTTATACATTCTAGATAATTATGTCTCATGTTGTGTCATGTTGCTTGGTTAGCCATCATCCTGTGATCATCGATATTAACTATATATTGATCCTCTTTAAAGTCAGAATCACCAAGTCACAATATCTATTTACAAGACAATACTCCTTTTTTTATGCCGAATGTATGTCACCTATTATCGCATAAATCACTGTAATTATACAAACAAAAGATTCACCATTTCATTATGCATTTCTCTTAGTTATACTGCTTGCTCTATTAGTAACTTCTCTTTCCTATCTTTTGTGCAAAATATATGTGTTTTTTGCAGAAGCTCGTGCTCTCTGCATTCTATGTTTATTCTTATCTTAATTATTTAATCATTGATAAGAACAGCAGAACATTCAAGACATTACCCAATCTAGTGCTAGACAGTATCCATATAGATCCACCGGCAGATTAAATAATAACATTAATAGATCTCGAGAGTACAAGAATGTCATTTTCCCAGTACAAATCGCCTTACTTGTATATTACATTCTGTTTGATAGGTCAAATTCCATGGGTATAGATTTAACTAACTGCTTTCACTTCCTAAACCTGTTAAATATTGTCTTGCTCTCCAATACTTAAACATTCTGGCTGTCGTTATAACGCGGGAGTGAAAGGGCATTGCTTTCTCTCTGCTTTTTCTCCTTCTCTGTTATTAAGTGACTAATTGTAAATTAACAATGTTTTTTATAAGTTTTATTGTCGTAAAAGAGATAATGACGAGAGTCGGCGCTACATGAATGGCTGTCTTCAATGCAGGAAGGAAGGGGAAGTGCAAGGAAGATAGAACAAGTCAGGAATTCATATTTTTTTTTTTTTTTATCTTTAAAGACAGTTTGAGCAATACAATAGTCTGTCATGTGTAATGAGAAGTACAACTTTAGTCTTCCGCTATAATTAGATGAATCACTTTTCCTAATTCAGCATTTCATCACTGTTTTTGTTTTTTTATGGGTAAGACAAAAGTGGAAAAGAAACAGGCGGAAAGGACAAAAGGAGAAGGAGTAGGGGGAGAAAAAAAAAGGAGGAAAGAGAAGACAAAGTTTACATGCAGAGGAGAGGAATGATGGCATGTCACCACACTATAATGCAGGGTTCGTGATTATCCTTCATCTACAAGTATGTTAAATAGAATCAATATTATAGCTAACTGTATCTCTCAACATTATCTTGCCGCTCTACTATTGAAAACGCAACTGAAAATAATAGAATTATTTTTGAAACGTGTCCCTTACTTGTTCATGGATAAGCTCATACAGTTAAAAACCACTTTAGCTCTTTAGGGAAAGAGGGAAAACAAGTTTATGACTGACAAAGGGAAATTACAAAATAACACATTTAATCCATTGATTGCATTACTCAAAAACCACTGTTGCTGCTGGAACGGTTTGAGAGCTTAAGAATGAACTGTATAGATGTAATTAAGTATTTAATAATTTTATGTAGTCAGACTTACATTAATGCTTGTAAATCTTAGTATTTCATTTATGGTTGTCTTTGCTGAGTCGATGCTTTATACTCACTTAATTACTACTCACTTTGAAAAGCTTTGCGTTGCTTGACGTAAACTGTACTGTTGTTATATACCGATAGATTTCTTGAGGATACATCAATAAAGTGCAGTGATGATATAGTAATGTGACTTTGTTCTTTCTGGTGACTGACTTTGTCAGATGACTGATTGGCGTGATATGATCCTTTTTTCTCCGGATGGAAATTAGATGAACAAGGAGAGTTTGAAATAATATAAAATGTGTGAGGAAATGTAATATTTATCAGAGAGGGAAAATCTACCTAATGTATGATAAGATCTGTGAGAATGGAAAGGAAGAAATTTAGGCATGTTGTACAGTTCTTTATCCTGGTGACTAGAAGGGAATACTTCTTCGCAGTTGTGGAGACAGAGGCTGTGCAAATGACTGTCAAGAGTTAAAGTCCTCAAACGATCAAACTGAGAAACTCTTGGTCCTTACATATGCTGGTTAAGACACTATTAAGATTTTAACTAACTATGCCGTATGAGAACTTTAGTGGCTGTCAAATAAATTTCTTATCAGTAAATCGTTTTCGTGATCTACGTGAAAAATAAATTATCTATGATTTCGACTTCCACAGTTTCCCTAGACTTAAAGTTCAGCATACTTTTTTGCTTCCAAGGCGACAGAATAGAGAGTGGTCCTTTAGCAATAGTTCGCTTACTCACTAAGATATTGCTTAGTTGATGATACCAGTCTGCCAAAAATAAAGTAAAACTATTTTACAAGACTGATAGTTATGAAAAACGATTTTTTTTAAAAATTTAATTTAATTTGATTTGATTATTATTATCATAAATGAGACAATAATTTCAGAGCAGAGACTTCTATGCAGACCAATATTCAATCAGCTCAAGTGGACTCAAATCTCACAGTAAGAATATGGAGCCCTCGTCTTGAGACAGACTTATCATTTTGTATCTATAATACACTAAATTGGCAGAGACATTTGATCATCAATCTTCATGGTGGCAGATCCTTAGGCAGCATACTGGATGGCGAATCTGCTAAGTCCTATTTTCTAGGCTGTCAAATTGCAGAGACTGTCTTTCCACTGCAGTTTACTGCATAGCAAAGATCAAGAGATCAAAGTGGTTTCAATGCTGGTAACGATGGACTCCGCGGTAGTCAAAACACAGTTCCCCCACAGCTAGTTGGTATTGACTGGGTTACTGGAATACTAGAGAAGTCATATCGACCCTCGGCTGGCGCTTAAGCCCTCCGTTGTGTACGCTTTAACCCCTGTAGTATCAGATTTCTCCTGAGGCGTTTACCGAATAGATTCAAACCAACCCACAGCTTCACACTTTGACCATGGCCAGCAAATCCATATGCTGCAGTGGAATCGTCCAGATAGAAAGACTACGGGTGTTAAGAATCGACTCCCGTGAAGTGGATTGTGGAATAAATTTAAGTAATCGGGTTCTCGTGACAATCAAAGAGAGAGAGAGAGAGAGAGAAAGGAAGAAAGAAAAAGGTAGATACAGTTAGAATGAATTTGCAAGGATGCCCATTGTTATGGCCAAATAAATAAATTTCTGAGGCCTAAAAGGCAATTTAGTTATACAGCTATAAGAAATCTAGATTTGTTAGTGGATTTTGCCACTGTGTTGAGTCAAGTGAAATTATGTGCAGTTGAATTTTACGTTCTGGCTTTCATTCAGTTCATGTCAATAAGCATTTCTCTCATATCTTGAAAGAAAGAGTTATAAGGACATTAACCAGTTAATGGGTAAAAAATCTCCTCAGTCATAAATGTATTTAAACACAAAATAATCCATTTATAAACCATTGATGCACATAGCTGGCGCTCAAATAAGATCAACCACCAAAGCATGTCAGTATGTATGAAACTGAAATTTTATTTTTGTTGCTCGCTTTTTTTTTTTTCCTTTTTGTTAAGAGGTATGGCTTAATATACAGCTCTGAATGTTACTACATTTATGCAAATTTTCGAGCCGGATGCTAACTTATGCAAATTATAAAAAAAAAAAAAAAAAACTTTAATTAAAGTGAGGAAAACACATATTATTAGGCCTTTGATAGCTGTTTACACGTATACGCGTATGCATTTGTGGAGTTTATGAGAATTTGTGGTCTCTGTAAGCAAAAGTTGCAGTAGTCATACATACACACACGCATATATATATAAACACATACATACATACATACATACATACATACATACATACGTACATACATACATGCACACATACATACATACATACATATCGAAATTCCTTATTTTCCAAATACAATAATATTGTACAGACATAATATTATTCGCTACATCATGTCTTAGCGGAAAATTGTATATGACAAAGAACGATCCAGTCTAACTCACTGTGAGACAGGCGGGCAAAT
>JBCAUA010649156.1:0-15765 GCA_038406235.1 Peronia verruculata
GTTAATATATGCTCGCTAGTGGACTGTGCAGACGATTTTCTGAAAACATTATAAAGATCTGTTATAATTTGTGAGTTGCACTATTTTGGCATGTTTTGGCACTTTTTGCCGCATTTTTGGGGCTTTTATGGCACTTTTTGTCGCATTTTTTGGCATTTTTTTGCTTTTAAAATGGCATTTTTCTCGGATCCCAGCTAACTCAAATCTCTTTGTCAAATAAGTATGATGTCTCTAGCCCCCAAGATAGTATTAGTAGTAGAGTTACACCTGGCCTTCGCATGAAAATATGCTACATGTATTTAGTTGTCACTGCTCTTTTTGCAGCGATGTCTCTCTAACTAATATAGCTATTGTCTTCCACTGGTTATACTAAAGTGTAATAGCTTGAACAAAGTGAATCACAGTGTGAAGGGAGGGAGGGACAAAAGAAGAAGAAGAAGAAGAAGAGAGAGAGTGGGAAGGGAGAAGAGGGAGACTTGCATCACAGTGATAGCAACAATATGTAAGAAAACATACAGTACAAAACTGGTACAATGTAATATATATATATATATATAGAGAGAGAGAGAGAGAGAGAAAGACAAGCAGGTAGGGTGGACAAGGAAAGGGGAAGGGGACTTACATCATATTTACAGCAACAATGTGCAAAAATACAGACAGTAAAAACAGGCACAACATGAAAGAGAGAGGGAAAGAGGCAAATACAGAGAGAGAGAGAGGGTTACAGTAAGATAATATTCCCATAATAAGCTCTTGACAGCAGTGCTAAAGTTTCACTGCACAAAATAATATATTTATCTCTGACTGAAACTGAACTGGCTCAAAGAGAGGAACACAAAATTAATCTGGATCTGGTGTCAATATCTTGGAAAAGTGGAAATATTCATACTAATGATGATCAATGACTCAAAACTGCTTTGGTAATTATAACTTGATTTTTATGTAAATACAGTGTACAAGTCTTTCACTCAAAACAGTCATTCTTGCAGGCACAGAAGGAGGCCTTACACATAACACCTACAAGAATTGAAATGTACAATACAACACTGCATGTCAAAGAACAGATGATGTTTATTTCATATGGTATGATATATAACTGAGCAATTTAGTTTTTGTAAAGGACTACAAAGACTGACATTAAAATACAACAGTGAATGGCAAAGGAAGAAACAAACAAACAGAAAAAAAAAAATACAAGTACACAACCTGTTCTGTAAAAGCAATAAACTTTCCCGCAACTGACCAATAAGTTGGTTATCTACATTTCTACATAGATACATGTATCATTGAAAAGACTAAAATGAATTTAAATTCAACCAAAATATTCTGCTGCAAAAAAAATATGATGAATCTGTTGCATTTTATTTGAATAAGTTAATCTCATGAATAGCTATGATGAAATTACATATGTATAGTGAGAAAACAATCCATATTGATCTATATATTGTATGCACTAAAGAATCTGGATCATGAAAACCAACACTGAGAGTTTCTCCATGTTTCATATGGCACACAAAAAGACTGCTATAAAATGAAACAGTATCGTTGATGATTTTGTCCTTATTATAAACCAACTTAGAAAGAAAGAATTGTATTTTTAACTATTTTCTTCTCTGATTATCTGACTACTACTAGACTCGACATTGGACAATAGTGGAAGAAAAACTATGTTGATGCCTACAATTACATTGTACTAATAGTGGAGACAAAAAAATCTCACTGAGAGTCCCATATTCTATGTTTGTTTAAACTGGAGTCAATGATCAATATCGGTTTTTTTGTTTTCTTTCAAAAATTCGGGTTGTCGAATAAAAAAAATACATGTAGCATGAATAAAAGTTGACATATTCATATATTTTTTATCTGGAGCCCCAATGTCAGAAACGGATAATGCGTAACTCTCTGATGCTATGACTATTGGTGAAGGCTTTCACTAGGACCTCTAAAATAAACTAGAATATGCCCTGTTTCTACTGTGTCTGAGTACAGTAGTGAACTATCAGTCACAGCAGGGACCAAAACATTCTTGGTTTGGCCAACACAGACACGGTGGCCACATACAGGCCTCTTTTACTGATATGGGGTTAGAGAACAGCACTGGAGGAAAAATGTGTGTTGAGGCCCAGGGAAAGGCAAAACAGAACACAGAAATCATAGTAAATGGTATCTGAAAGAAACAGGTTTTGAGACTGAAAGTTTGATCAAAAGCCGTTAACTATTTTCCTGGGGGAAAAATTTTTAGATATGATGTTCTCAAACTGATTTTTTTTTCAACAACAACATGCAATCCACTGTTTTGGTTTCTGGAGCAACTGGCATGAAATTTGGCACAAATAAAAAACGAAATAATGAAAAAAGATTTGGTCAGTGGAAATTTTAAAAATATTTCAAATTTTTATGAAATCTGACATTTTGGGATCCAAAACTTAAAAAAATCCATGACTTTTTTATATACTGAAATTGAAAATTTGTAAAAAAAACAAAAAAAAACACCCGAAAACCTAATACAGCAAATTCCTATGCCACTTCTAGATACTGAACTGACAGTATGTAGGATGCAAAATTTCAGGCAAATCTGTGCAGTATGAGGTAGCAAAATTCAAGACGGCAGCCATTAGCATTGGCAACCACCGGTGACTTCAACTTTTTTTTCTACTGATTTTCTCTAATTTGACCATGCTGAATTCAATGGTAATACACACAGTTAAAATTATTCCCCTGCCCCCGTTTCACAAATGATTCCCAAGACTCCCTAACAGAACAGCTTTTAATTTTTCTCAAAAAAAAAAAAAAAAGATTACCCTATGACTATGTTTATAAAAAAGGGAGGAAAACATCAGCAGCTCTAATTCATCCTGAGAGTGAACAACAAAATACCCATAGGCACATGTATATAAAATATAATGATAAAATTTTCATTGCTAGCAAGATTACCTATGCATTTTCCTATATGTTTTAGTGTCCAAACACTTTCTGAGTTTAACACTTAACATTTTTTTAAAAGGGCAGTTGTGAAAATATTATGTTCACAGGAGTCCACCATATTCCAGTAACCTAACAGACTAAAGAGAGATAATTCTATCATGAAAAGCTAGAAATTCTGGAGGAGCTTTCAACATCTCACCATGCACAGGTATTTTTACATCTTTACTTTCCATTCTTCAAAAAGTAAAGAGTTTCAATATCAAGAGGAGATAAAATAACACAGACAGAAAGGTTGTGGCCCTGGGGATGAGTCAACCGAAGTGTGCTTGAAAATTTCCCCCTCTCATTATTTTCAGTAAGTCCAACATATTAATTTTCCACATTAATTCGTTGTTTGTTAATCCCAATGTACTAGAATTGCTAGGTTTGTTACTGGTTGGCAATCTATATATTGAAATTCAGGAGTTTCACATAAAAATGCTACTGACGACAAACACAATGATGAGATCCAACTGAAAAGAAATAGTAACCACTCAACTGGCAACACTGTAAAAGTCAACAGATGCTGCCCGTTAAAGTTAACGATGACTGAAACAGATTACTAACTCTCACTAATGTAGAAAGTAAGAAAAAAAAAAAAAAAAGACAAGAGAGAGACAGAACAAAATCCAACTAATATGTCACCATGAATCTTTTCTACTCCTTATTTAAAAAAAAAAAAAAAGCATCCACATCATGGACATGAAACCAATGCATCCACCAGCTCTCTTCTTTAAATAATATAATTAATATGAGTCTATATGCAAGTGCTATGGTGGTAAAATTTCCAGTGAGCAAAAAATGATTAACTTATTCTGTAGCAAAATACATTCACCTAATATTACAATTAAAATATACATACAACAAAAAGTAGTCATGTCAATCATATAGAAAGAAACAATAACATTATTGAGGTATACCATGTTACCATGGCACAAGATCAATACAAAGGCTTTGCTGTGGCTTTCAGTCTATCTTTCATTATGTAGAGCAAAATCTTTGATGAGCAACATATGAATAACTTATTCTTTAGCAAAATACTAGTACAGTATTTTTCTTTCATTACATTTCAAAAGGCATATGAAAAGCAGTGAAACATTAATAATACAACGCACATCTGTCATTAATAATACAACGCACATCTGTCAAATAAGAATTTGAAATAAAGATTCAAACACACTCTACTTCAGTTCAAAACAAAGAATAGAAATCAATTACTATGTGAGTGTATCTGATTATTGCAAAGCAGATTTGTTACAACAAAATAGTTCTTAAATATTTCTTTATTTCAATATTTATGCAATTAAACACAATTATGACTGAATTATTTGTTTGAAGAAATAAAAATGTTGAGAAATTGTACTGATCAAAATAATGAAATGCTCTACATGGAAAACAACGTGACAAGGCAAACTAATTCATCAACAATAAAGTAAGAGGTACTAATGAGATAACTTCCTGCTGAGGTTGGAAAGTGAAACATGTACCAACCAATGAAAAAGAAGCACTGGATCTTTCCAGTGACTATATGTAGATATACTGGCAATATAATTTATTTGGCACACATATAGATGTGATATGAACACATATTTCAGATGAATTATTATGCAGTTAAGCAGAGTCACAAACTGTTAAGTATATTATATGTAAAAATTTAAATGATGTATGGAAAACATAAGTGTACAACAGCTTCATATATACAGTCACTGGGAATAAATACATCTACACCAAAAAACATTGGTTAAGATCATTCAATTAACATCATTCTAATTCAATAGAGCAATCTTGTTAAAGATAATCTGATGAGAAAAAATTAGAAAGTACTTTGAACAACATCAACAAACCACAAAGGCACATGTCCTGAGAAACAGAAAGAAAAACCAACATCATCCTCCACTGCCTTTTTTATTTCAAGAAGCAAAAATAAAAAAGGTCATATATATATATGTATGCACTGATAAAGAAAGAACACTGAAACATATTGAGGTAAAGAATGGCATTGAGTAATTCCATCCCCTCTCAGCACTTGTCCACCATTACCTCAGAGAATAAAAAACCACACTGAATTCACTATTGAATAATCCCAGCAGCAAAAAAAAAAAAAAACCCCACAAAATAAAAAAAAAAAAAAAAAACAGAAAAAAATAATCTTTTAGTCATCTGTTTCATATGATGACCCTAGGTTGGCAAGTTCTCAGTTGAGAGAAACTATTTCTTAAAAAGACAAGTTCTTATAGCTTTTGTCTTTCTAGATGTTCCAATATTACATCTTGTGGTGTTTGGATGCTTGCAATTTTCACTTGGATTGCTATCTCTCACTGCCTGATTTTTTAGCTTGCTTGGCTCATAATGTTTGAAATATGACTTAGGTCTTTTTCATTCAGAAGCCTTGAAATATTGTGCTTAAGTTGCAAGTGTATATGCTAGGACATAGTTAAGGAAGTTGATCGCTGAACCTCCACAAATAAAAGACTGGCATTTTCACAGTCGTTACTTAGTTTTGTATGAAAAAGGAAGTGCATCGGCAGGGAAGGTATTCATCATCAATGATCAATATCATATATATATATATATATGATGCACTGTTCATCCGATGCACTGTTCATCCGTAGGGAAGATTTCTTTACCTTTTCGGTTGTCGTAGAGACCTAGAACAACTCCTCTGGCTTAACTTGCTGGGACCCTCGACCAGCGCAAGTCCACCCAACGCTATCATGTAGGTCCGACGAGCGTGTGATGGTCCCCCCTAATGCTAACATGTAGATCCCACCCTAATGCTAATTATAGATGGTGTGCATTGATTATTGATGATGAATATCTTCCCTACCGGTACACTTCCTATGAAAAATGCTGATTTAGCATGCTATAATACAAGTTAGCAATTGTTAAACTAACTGAAGATGAGGTAAGGATAAATGATGACTGAAATTTCAGCATGACAACAAAGTATCTATCTCGATCAAAAAGTCAATGGTACAGTGTAATTGTCCTGCTTCAATTAAAAAAAAATATACACTTTTTTCCATCTTCTTCTCTAGCATTTATTTTATGCATGCTGTTCCAAATGCTCCCTGCTCCATACATTTTCTCATGCCCTTTTATTTAGGTAATAACATAAAAATATATGTACAACTGTTCACATTAAAACAGTCATGGATGATATCTGATTTGTCTAGATGAGCCATTTCTGGTAAGGGGAAGAACCCAAAAAAAGAAAAACCCAAAACAAAAAAAAACCCAGGCTGGATACTCTCTCTCTCTCTCTCTGTCTCTCCATAATTATTATTTCTTCACATTTTCACAACTTTTATTTCTGCACATCATAGATGTCCTCAGTCTTTTCTTGCTAAACAGACATCAATTCTGTAGTAAAACTGCCTGATTGGGGGCTGCCTCAGATTACAGTAAAAACAAAGCAGTTTGCAGGAAACATCTAATCTTCCCATAGTGATCTGAAATATGAGCATAACACATATGTCTTGCGACCAGGACAAATAATGAGTCGGAAGTTGCAGCGGGCAAAAATGAAGATATACAGCCATTTTTGGTCATTTTCTACTACCTTCCAACTAAGGTACTAATTTTTTTTTTTTTTTTGCTTTCACAAAACGACATTTTAACCTTCTTTAATATGAAAAAAAAGAAATATTTCGGTATCATAGTCGGAAAATAGTGAGAAAGGGTAAAAAACGACTGTGACCTTAACTCATCCTGCGCTTCGGACTCATTTGCCCTGGGCGCAAGACATATATAAATGGGAATACACTATGTGATTGCAACCATGTCAAGCAAGCAGGCATCTCTTACTCATCAACACTGAGTTGGTTACTAACCCTGAGACTTGATCAGTGGTAATTCTGGCATTACAAGTTATGTATTTCATTGATCCATGTCAGCTCTTTAGGATGTCAGCAGGAATTTTTAAATTCTTTTTTCATGTGACAATGGAGAGGTTTGACATGGCAAAGAATACTTTCACACTCCAGAATGCTGCAGTAAATCTCATCTATAAAATCAGTCATACTGTATTTATCAACTAATTCAAAATGAGAACTGATCGTGCCTCCTGTCATATTGTCACACAAAAAATCAACATATCATCATGCTCATAAAATAAGTATCTAAGTCCTTTTTCCGCACAAATGAACAAGATAACCACCCACAGGAGATTGAGAGGTGTAGAAATACCGCAACCATAATTAAATGTTTTCAGTTATCAAAACTGGTTAAAAAAAAAAATAAAGGCTTGCGTCAATTAAAATGAAGATAACCATGAGGTATATGATGAAATCAAACATTTTTTTTGCTGGTTTATCCCAAAATAGCAAAAAAATGACTTACACATTTATTATGAGCATAATGATATTAACAAACAAAATAGGATATAAGGGGACAAATACAACTGTAAGTACAGTAAAAAGATATTATTATGCTTTCTCAATGTTGGATAGTATTCCTTGCTGCTGTTCGCTTTTGTATAAGAGCAAAGTTACGCAAACCTGTTTTGTCTCTGATTATGCAAAAGTAGTTCCTTCTCTGTGTTCTCCACTAATTTCAAACCATTTTGACTATTAGAGGTGTGCATCTGTTTGAAGCAGTGATGGGTATGTGCAAATAATAGGCACTATTTGCATATGGTAAAAACTGTGGCTATGCACTGAAAATGAAGAAAACAATTTAGGTCCTACATTGCCAGGACTATTTCATAGGAGCTGGTCATAACAATTGAAGTATTCTTCCTAATTTGCTAAGCACTACACAAACATAACTACATGATAATTTTTAGCACTGCACCACAACAACTGAATCTGTAAAAATGTTTTTTTGCTTTAGCTAAAAACTTGTGAGGACAGGTAACGGCAGCTACGAATCTGAAACAGTCAGTGTCTGGAGAAGTCTCTACAAACCAGTCTATGAATAGCACAAGCCTGATGCCACTGCAGTAAACATCAAATGAAATTTAAATGAATGCACTTTCATATTAAAGAAGATAAAGGACAGTGAAATTTCAACAGTGGATTAATTTTAGCAATGGCAACACATGTTATGAGTAAGCAATACTAATTCATATATAACAAAAAAAAGAAAAAAAAAATCCATAGTAATGTTTACATAACAAAAAAATTTACTGGACAAGAGACAGCCTTACTCCAATCAGGGAGAATGAGAGAGAGAGAGAGAGAGCGAGAGAGAGAGAGAGAGAGAGAGAGAGGGAGAGAGAGAGAGAGGGAGAGAGAGAGAGATCAGCTGCCTACAAATATTATTAGCCAACTTCCTATGTCTCTGCCATTACATGAGGGGGTGTCATTGGCCTGAGGCATTTTGTCAGCAAATTAATGCTCATTAATTTTGAATGAACCAATTCACAGTCTGTTGAAACACACTGTTCCAGTAAAGCATATCTAGTTCCAAAATCATTAATTATCAGTTTGTGCGTGGTTTTGACATGGGCTTGTTTTTTGTGCTTGCAATTGGCACCACACATATGAAAACTATTTCATGCCCACTGTGCTGCAGTGTGGATCAATCACTACAACAACACCATCACGTATAATTAAATTTCTGTCCATACAAGATCTCATGCAAAATCATACATCCCCCCAAATACATGTAGTGCATAATATACAATGCCTGGCCACAAAAAAAGTGAAATGAACCTGAGGGCATATTATAAGAGTCAGAGTCACTTTTATGTGAAAAACATTTACAATTCAGTACTGAAACATTGAGCCTGACAGAGACAGAGTAAACTGAGAAAATGAGTAACTATGCCCATGTTGCTGAGTATATTGTGAGAATGAACTATACTTGATTACCTGGATGTGCATCATATTGACATAATTGACAAAAACATCACAAGTAGTACAGTTTTGTAAATCTTAGTACAAGATAACTATGCTCAGAAACCAACTGCATATCAGTGACTTATTGATGCTCAGTGACCAACTCACTTGGCAAATGGAAACAGATAGGAAGATCATCATGATGAAAAAATGTTGAATTTCTACAAAACTTTCTCCTCAAACTGCACCATATAATCTCTTTCTGTCATAAGAAATCTTCTACCAGAATAATTTTATTTCCATGAATCAAAATAGGTCTTGCCCTTTTCTCTTGACATCTCCCGTCTGTTTTCAAAGAGGTAGCCTGACACCAAACAATAAATGGTGAAGAAATAGCTCTGTTTTATATATATATCTGACCAATTTTTATAACAAGATACATAACAAAATAAAACTAGTATGATGACATATCAGATACTGTATGGATTTACACTAAACTACAGTAAAATTTTATGTGAGTAAACATGTCTTGTTAACAATGAAAACACCAAAGGCACAAATTTCGTGAAAGGAAAGAAAAGTTTCTTCCATTTGAAAACAACATACTGCACATATAAATGCCTAGTTATACAGTTCCTCAGGAGCAACAGCTCAGACCAGATGAAGGCAAAGAAAATAGGAAAATCTGATTGAATTGTTAGTTCGTTCATTTACAAGGGACTCTGGTAAATAATTATCACAATTAATAATCAGTTAGTTATCACCATGGGATCATCAACAGTCATTTTTTGACATATCTGAAATTTTTGCTCCTTAAATGGTACTAAACCGATGAATTTATTTTTTGTTGATGTAATCCACATTTTATTAAACAAATGAAGGCCAGCATGTATTTAAGCTGAAAATGAGGAAATCATCGAGCACAGTAAATAAAACTTGAAAAAATACTGTCTTCAAATCAAAATGCTAACTATGCTTCACACACAAATGGGTGAAACTTGATATTTCAGAAGTTCCATGTTATCAATATGCTCTCTTAGTCTTATGTAACACTTTTGTTCACTCCATAAATTTTTTAAAACTCAGCTTCATTGTAAAGCAATGATGATAATGAAAATATTGACACAAAACTATTTACAGTAAAGTGGATTCCTTTTCAATGGTCTTATTAAATTTATGAGATCATTTGAAAAGAAAATTTTACAGTGTAATAGCCTCAAGCATTTTAATTAATAAATATTTTAGGTAGGGGCTATTGCATCCATAAAAATAAATGTATGTCTATTGCGGCCATGTATAGATTTGTACCAAGGAATGGGCACTATCTTGATTTAGTGGTCCCTACCTCTTACACAGCCTGGAGTGCAGCCCAGATGTACAAATGGCACATATCGATACTGCGATGATTATGCTTAGTCACGCTATTGAAATGTATTCAGTATACCAAATAATAGAATAACCCTCTGGATTAACCTGCTGGGATCCTCAACCAGCACAAGTCTACCCTAACATGTAGGTCTGACAAGCGCATGATCGTCCTCCCTAACGCTAACATGCATGAGACCCTTAACCAGTGCAAGTCCACCCTAACGCTACCATGTAGCTCCTATAAGTGGGTGATGGTCCTCCCTAATGCTAACATGTAGCATATAGTCGGGACTACTAAGCCACGTTAGTGCCCAGGAAAGTAACTCTGTTGACTTGTGAAGCATGGTCACCACACACCTTTTTTTGTAACGGGATGAATCTGGCCAAAAATGTTCACTTGGCCTAAACCCAAATAAACTTTCCATATGACCACAAAAGTCATTCATTTATTATCTTCAATCACTGTCAGTAAATGTAATGGCACACAAAAGAATAGAGCTGGAATACATTTAAAACATCCACCTAGTTATGTGCACTTTGAGCACCATACCCCATTTCATTGTTTTTTCAGAGCATAACTGTTTTACTCTTTGCCAGTAATCAGAACTGTATCCTGGAAAGATGAATCTTCTAGAGAGCTCTGACACAAGCAGAAAAAAGCTGGAGTATGTAGTGGAATGACTGAATGAATTAAATAAGAGGTCAGTTTGAGCATTTTCTTCCTTTATCATTGAAATTAAACCATAAATCAGATTTCGTCATAACTGATCAGCTTACAAGAATGATAATTCATAAGATGGTCAGCCCTGTATACTATACTATGAGTATTGTCCATGAATCGTACTTACGTGCTAACATTGCACGAGTCATGACACTGAATCATTCTTATATATTAGCACTGCATGAACTGTTCTAACAGTTTGACATGGACAGGCATGGTAACATAGACCCTCAAACTGCCCTACTGTCGTGTTCAATTTCTCATCTGAGAGTTTTGTGCTGTCAAGATTCAAACCAATGTAATCAATATACTGATAATAATGTAACTAATTCACTGATTATAGAGAAATGGTTCCCTGGCAACAGAAGAATGTAAAAGTATGGGTAACATTATGGCACAGAAACATCAATATCACATTAGTAAACATGAACAACGTAATAAATATAATATCATAATATATCCAGATCAATATATCAATGAGCAAATTAGATATCATCTGGATTTCAAAAACATGGAAAAGCAAGAAACAACATCAATTATAACAACGATATCTCCATTTAATAAAAAAAAAGATTTTAAAAAATAATAATGATAAAAATAAAAAGACAAAGAAAAGTTTGATAATCTTATCAAATGTTTTTAATGAAGTGCAGAATGGCAAAGGCAAACACATCTTGATAACACTTCACAACAAGGGCAATAATGCACAATTCTGTGATTTGTATACTGTCTCCTAGCAGACTTGTTAGTATTTTGAGAAATAACTTTAGCTTTCTGACAAATGAACTGTTGCTGGTATATCAAAAAACCTGAAATGCGGAGAGAGGTGTCTGAAGGCATTAGTTCCCATTTCTTCCAAACAAACAAACTTGTCAATTAAAACCATTCTGAACATGGAGGCAATAAATGTCAGATGAGCAAAAAACAAATCACAAACCATCATTGTAATAATTAAAGTTGAATGGACTTATTTTGCTAAATACATTTTTTTCAAATAATTCCATCAGAATTAGTAAGAATGTCATGATGTGCTTATACATGTCTGTTTTTGGTTTGGTTTTATTTATTAATTTTTTTTTTTGCTTTTGTTTTTGGAAATATAGATAGATCATGATCTTGTCCTGCCAGATGTCCTCACTGGCCACTATTCTCAGAGCTAAGATCCTCTTGTTAATGCTGTCATTCAGACAGCCTTCTCTGTCATGAATTCTGCTTGAATCCTTTTGTTCATTATCCCCCTGACAGCCCTCTTTGCTTTGAACTTTGCTAAGATCCTTTTCACCGTGTTACCACCTGCACAACCCCTCTGCCTTGATCTGTGCAGCATTTTGCTCTTGATTAAATCACTTTCTTGAGACAGTTCTGATTTTCTAATTGGTGTAACTATATATGATGTTTTGACTAATACATGACTCCTTAAGCACATTGAGCCATTATTTAACTGTGGTCATTAGCCTAGTCTAGCCAAAATTCTTTCACACAAAATGGATTTGTTTTAAATCTTTCAATCGCAATGAGCTGATGATAAATGCCTCATTTGTTTCAACATTGTGAGTAGCCACATGACAAAGGAAAGGTATCCAGCTGTCGTTTCCATTGTGAAGTGGAAAAATTCATGCCTCATAGATCATTATTGTGCATGTTCTCGTGTAACAGTTACTAAAAACAGGTCCAGCAGAAACGATGGAGTGACCTACCATGTAATTTAAAGAACAGATTTGACATTCTGCACCTATATTATCAGTCCACCTTCAGCCACCTCATAACCAAACCTCCAGCACATCAAAGATAAGACTCAAAACAAGCCCAATACCTGGCAAATCACTCGACAGGATTCACATCAAGACTTCTGAGATGGCGGCTCTTCCAGCCTATGGCACACAGGTTCTCATATATCACTAAAACAACCCAACGAAAACACCTTGTCATTACATCATACCAGCCCCTCAACAACATACTGACCTATGTATTTCTAGGTGCAAAAAACAAATCTTTCAGTTCAGTTAAATGTTATTAATCTAAAATGGCAAAGTATGGAAAAGCTTCACCAGAAAATATTGTGAAATAAAATAGTGACTCATTTCTCTTTAGGTTATTTATAGGTATTGCAGACCTGACAATAATGCCACTGCTGAAAATGCTGAATAAGAGTGCTACACCCCACACCTTTCCTCTCAGAACCATTCCCTCTAAATTAAATAAAGCATGTCCTTGTATAACCCATATGAGTAATTTGCAAATACAAACAAAGCACTGTACAACATAGATCATGTATAACAACAAATAAGTGTCTTACACTTCAGAAAACCTATAAGACCATATAAAATGTTCTAAAATTAAAAATTATGCAGTGAAAGATCACTGAAGTTGTGCTTAAAAATACAATTTAAGTTTTATTTGCTCCTTCAACGTAAATATCTCATGGCAACTTTAGCACAACAAAATATCTTTCTGTTGAAAAAGTATTCTTATATTAATGGAATTGTAAATTGATATAAAATTTTTACCAAGTTCAAGGGGGATTGTTTTTGACTAATACTCTAATGCTTCTCTTCACTTACTCGTTGTTCATTTCACCTGTGGATCTGGTCCCTCTGTCAGACACAATGGTGTGTTGAAACAAGAGGTGTAAAGATGAAAAGAAATCACTTATTCTTTGTTATCTGACAGATTCATCTAAGAAAAATTTGATCCACAACATAAACTTTTCATGATAAGAGTTTCAAAAAGAAGTACAAAAGCAATTTTTCCCATCTTTACAATGTTTAGTCTGGCAAAAAGATGTCATAGGGCTGGTCAAAAACAAACTCCCAGAAATCTTCCATATTTCAACTTCTGAAACATATATGTTGTATTTTCCAGTTTTATCCTCAACATTCTCATAGGTGTATGGTAACATTATACATATAAAATAATGGTCAGAGTAAGAAAAAATATTATTTTTCCTCGCTCTTGCCATTATTCTATATCTTATCTTTTGTTAATCATAATGTCAAGATATCCACATATGAAATATTGCAATAACATAACATATCTTTCATGTAAAAACAGATCACATTATGTTCTGGATGCAGCTGTTACATAACAAAAGAGAAATATCTCATTCACAAATTCAACTCCTACCTCTCAGCATTGGCTGAGGATACTTTTAGGGGTAACCCTTCATTTAGCAAATTAAATGATCTTTACTAAAGGGCAAGAGATACAATATCAGAGCTACTAGAATGTATATCTCCTTTTCTGACAAGTTGAGTGCATCTTACAGTTGCAAAGTGAACTGAGATATTTTTTTTTCAATGAGCAAAGCCACATAAAATCTATTGCAACAGCCCTTTTCTATTTATAAATAACATAAAATGGCACTAGTTGTTTTTAATGAAGACTGTATATATTTGGGGAGGATAAGCAGAAGAGACACATACACTGTCTATGCATCAACACACAACTAAGCCGTGTTAGATCTCTGTTAATATAATATTAGGCTTTGGAACAGTTGATTATCAGAACATTATATGAGATGCAACATGATAAAATCAGGCATTCGTCAAACTGAGGCGACCACAGAAACCATGTGTTTTTAAACACTGAATGAATTTTTAATGCATTTTTCTCTTCACTGAACCCTTCTATATCAATTTAAAAATGAATTTCAGAGTTACATTTGCAGAAACAGAATGAGTGAAGGCCCAAAAACTGTAGTTTAGTGACATTGCCTAATAAGGATTTATGAGAAGTGAGAAAGTGATGGGCCATTTTCTCATTAACTTCAGCTTCAGCAAACAGATAACCCCATGGTGTTTTTTTTCCAATATCTCGACTTCTACTTTCTACTTCAGGTAGAATAGAACTTTTTTCACACACAAAAAGGGCAATAAATAATCTACACCAATAATCTACTAATAACTCCATATGCTCAAATTTGATGAAAGCCTGGTTTCATCATGTCGCCTCTCATATTTGATATGAAAAAAAAAAAAAAAAGAATGTGCACTGTCATACCATATATCCAGTATGCCTTTTCATTCACATTTACTTCAACTCTAAGGCTGGCATTTCAGTTTACAGAAACATCTTCGGTGCCTCTAAATCTACATCTATAATCTGAAAACTGGCAATCTGATTATCAAGGGTGGCTGTCACTTTCTAAAAGAAAAAGGAGTTTGGTGCTGATTGTGGACTTTCAATTCTCTGGCAGTTATCGATAAATTGCCAACATTAACAACCAGTCTACCTGTGAGTGAAAACTGGTACGCTTACATGTCTACAATAAAAATGAAATTGCAAATATTTGTGAATTCAATCTAATGAATCCCTTCCACTCTTGGGAAACTGGAATATGCAGAAACTTGCCAAGACATGGTTAATCTTTCCCCATGATAAAGGCAGGAAGTCTTTCATCAAAGACGGAAAATTTCATATAGGCACTTACAATAAAAAATGTAACATGCAATACAATGTAACTGGAAGTGGGAAACATAGAGTGTAACTTTTCTAGGCCAGCGGAGCATAACAACATGGAACATTCCGGATGTTGAAGGTATTAAAAATGAAAAAAGAAGAGAGATAGGATGTCACAGTCCTAAGACATAGTAATTCTGTCCTTACAAAATGAAAGCATGTGAACACGTTTATTTCTTCGATCTACATATCCTTCCTTTCAAACAAATACATACACATAAACTTCAGATGTCTCGTTCAGGATATTCACAATATCATTGATCGATCAGATGGTTAATCTTAACCTTACAGTTGCGCCGCATGCCAAAACACCAACAGGTGAAGCCACACCTGGTACTGCGAAGAACGCCTTTAGACGGTCCTCCTTTCCTTACTATGTGTCGCATCGCTCTGTTATTACTCAGTTTGTCGGCAACAATTAGGTGTTATCGGACCCAGTTTTTCCAAAATATCACATAATAGGTACGGCTG
>JBCAUA010649266.1:0-15764 GCA_038406235.1 Peronia verruculata
TATATGTAAAATGGACATCGAGCTGCAGATAGTTGAGGGTCGCGTGGGTTTCAAGCTTTTGAGTAAGGGGTCGCGAGTGCTAAAACGTTGGGAGTCACTGATAATCGTTTACGATTTTTTAAGTTTATGATTTAGTATCAGCGCGCTAGGCATCTCTTTGATAAGTGAGAAGTGTCATGAGATCACTGGGGTTCAAATAAAGAAACGCGACAAATGGGCTTTTGTCAGGTTTTATATTTCTAAATGATGTCATTATCCAGCCCTGTATGTTTGATATCCATTTCCATATGTTTGATATCGGGGAAAAAATTATATTTGCCAGTGAAAATAATCCGAGCTTAAAAATCGATCATGGTGCTTTGAGATGCCATGGTTTTTCCTTTTAAGGTAGTTGTTTTTCCTGTCACACCCATCCTCTGACCCACCCACCCCTCTCCTGTGCGGTGTGTGTGTGTGTCCATCTCGTTCTTTCTCTGCTCTCTCTCTCTCTCTCTCTCTCTTTCTCTTCACCCACGGGGGCCCGGGGTATATAGGTAGGTTTCTACTCCCACCTGCAGGCGGTGTAAGCCCGCCATCGGTGGGGTGTCTCCCGTGGAGTGCTATTCTCGACATTCCACAGAAGACAGCTCCTCTCTCTCTCTCTCTTTCTCTCTCTCTCTCTTTCTCTCTCTCTCTCTCTCTCTCTCTCTCTCCTTGCTCCTGTGTTCTGTCATGCTTTCTTCCGTCTCTTCTTCTTGACGAGTAAACGTATCTTACTGTGTTTGACACAGTATAACCGTAATCGTACTGATGTGTCGTCAAACCCCAACATAACACAACACATCTTTCCTTCTCTCCTTTCTCTTTTTCCTCTCTCTAGCTGAGGCACACATACGTTTATTACACTTATACGTGTCGCGCGCGGCAAAAAACCCGTCGGATGGTAAAAAGTCCAGTGGTCATATAAAAGGAAAGCTTCGAGCATTCTCTTTCTTCTGAAGCATGACGACAATTCGTGATAAAACAGGGAAGACCTCAGGTGCTTAGAGTGCGAAAAACCAAAAAGAATGCAAACTCACATACTGGTATCACGATATAGCAAAGCCAGCTGAGCACGCTGAAAGGGACAGGGAGCCCACAGCACCGAACTTAAACTTAATCCTGATAAACCTGTAACAGGTAATGTATGGCAGATATCAGCCTTTGGATTGATATGCATTTATCTGACATGTAAAGATTTTCATCATCCCAGGAGTTTTGATTTATTCAGAGTGCTTCACTCTCTGATTGTGCCATTAATTATCGTCAAGCACAGGCAGAAAGATGAATGTACACAAGCGGGGAGGAAGGGAGGGGAGAGGTGGTCAATTATTACATCTGTTTGTGTTGTAAATGGCCTAGTTGCAAACCATCCCACTTGTTAAAAGACAAACCTAGTGGACCTAAATTTGATTTTTAGCCTAAAAAAATTATAGGACATAATTTATTATTCTTACAATGAACGCGTACAGAGGCCTAGGTGTTTCCAGCTTTGCTCGATAGATGTGACAAGCAATAAGTAAACTGTCGAGAGGTTATTATAGGCAACATTGCGTTGAACGAGATAATTGCTTCTACAGCAGTTTTTTCCACAGTTTACGGTTATGTAAGCCTTTCAACCTCCTGGCGTGGTACCGGTAGTTATCTGGGCTTTTTCCGCCTATGCGACTGATTTAAGCGATATCTGTTCTGCATTATTTTGTGCTGCAGTAGCAATCACTTGCCCCAGCCGTCCTCTCCTGCATCTGTAGTGCCTCTTGTGACTGAATATGTGAATGTTTCATGGACTTGGCCTGTTGTAAACTGTTGCAGTATCTGCCGATGAAAGGCAGTGTAATTATGGCCTGTTCCAAATACCTGGTGGTAATGTGTGCACCCAGATCTGCACTTTGTATTTAGAATGTTGCACAATAGAAGTGGTCGTAGTCATGGTGTGTCAACGAATCTACGATTTGTATGCTTTTTTTTAAATCTGGTTGTTTGTTCAAGAAATCCGCTCAATACTGAATCCCCAGTAACAATCGCATACAAATGTTTTGCTCACTGTTCGTCGTTTTGTTCACCGTTCGTCGCTCATTGTTCGTCGCTCGCTGTTCGTCGTTTTGTCCACTGTTCGTCGTTTTGCTCACTGTTCATCGTTTTGCTCTCTTCCAACGAACATTTAAATACGCCAAATCAAACGCACAGAACAAAACTGCACCGGAATGAAGACCAAGATATTGATCATTTTGCTTTTATGGACATCCCAGGCAGATCTTTTGATAGTGTTTGTTTGGTTTGGTTCTTCGATTTACAAGTATTCGTTTTTGTTTTGTTTTTTGTCGTATTCTCCTAGGTGCTTTTGACCTCCATTAAATTGGGTTAAACAATTTGCGTAAAAACCATGCATTTATTTGCAATCTGTCTTCTCAACGACTCGGAAAATACAGACAAATTACGCTGGAGATCGATAGCCTATCAGTGTTTACTTTTTGTTTATGTTAGAGGTAAATATAGCAGGAAATCAGTTTTTCTGTAGGCCATTGAAACTGTTTAGTTAGCTGGAAAACAGATAGATGTATATGTTTTTTATATAAACTATAATGAAAGTTGTGTAAAAATTCGTTGAATCATTCTCAGTCCACGTGAAAAAAAAAATAGAGAGAAAAAAGGGAAAGGAAGTAGAATGTGGGAATTATGACAGTGAGGCATTAGCCATTGTCTGAACTTTTATCACTATGCATGTGCGCGCGTATGTATGTGTGTATATGTCTGTGTTGTGTGTGTATGTGTGTGTTCATAGAATACTTATATACAGTGATGGTGTGCATGTGTGAGTATGTGTGTATGTGTGTTTTTGACTTTACATAACTTATGTTGTTAGACGATTTCCAGCCCTCCATGTTGTGAAAATAAAAGGAAAGCCTGGAAAACAAAGGGGATAAACTATTCGACTGAGAAAATGGGAGATCGTTTCGCAGATTATATACCCCTTCCAAAATAGGGACGTGTAAGGGGAGATCATTTTGACCAGTCCTATTACTTCCCTTTGCCTGACAAACACGGTGTTTAGCATGCAGTGTAAAAAAAACAAAAAACTTTACTTTTTGTCATTCAAAAGATTGGTCGCCAAAAAAAAAAAAAAAAGATAAAATTATAACAAGAAAAAGAAAGAATTCTCATTTTTGTGGAATTTTTCATGGTGCATGTTTCAAGCAGAGGGCGTAAAACTGATTTCCCCCCCCCCCCCCCTCTTTACACAGCTTGTTCACCCTCTTTTGTCTGGTAAAGGGAAGTAATTGGACTGAGCACAATGATCTCCCTTTGAAATCATTTCAGATTGAGATATTATGTTTGACATAAGTACGACAGTATATAAATCTAATGATTATTCCCTACCTCTTTGGTGCATGCAGTCTGAATCTGTGTTTCTAATCTCACAATTAGCAGAATTTGTGTTTGTTGTGGAATATGACAAGATCACGTATCATATCAATGTTGCCTAAGTAGCCAGTGTGAAAAAAATCAAATTTCAGTGTGGCCTTATTAGCGAATACAGTAAGTACAATTCAACCTGCAAGTACAATCCATGGAAATGAAGTGCTTTCGGAGACTCCTGGAAATATGGCACAAGATCACATCATGAATGAAACAGTAAAGAAAAGAAGTCCAAGATGAAATAGGACCACATGAAGAACTTGCAACGGTCAGGAAACGATATCTAGGGTGGTCTGGACATGACTGAAGGTCAGAAGGCCCAGCCAAAATTATTCTTCAAGGTTCAGTTGAAGAATGTCGAAAAAGAGGGAGAGAAAGAAAAAAGATGGGTAGACAGCATCAAGGAATGGACAGGCTTAGACGTTGCTGATTCGCAGAGAGCAACCAAGGAAGGGAAGAGGTGGAAGAAGATTATTGCCAACTCTATGATGGTACCCCATCGAACTCAACAGGTTATGGGATAGGAAAGGAAAGCGAGTTTGAAAAAGTCAAATTTCAACGTGGCCTAAGTAGAGAATACGAAAAAGTCAAGTATAGTTTCAATGAGACCTAATTAGTTGCGTGCCAAACAACGTGCGACGTTCAATGGAGGGAGACAATGGTTGAAGTAAGGATGCTCTCGTCCGGGAGATAAAAGGGGCTGATCTTGTCATCTAATGTGCACTGATTTATAGAACGGGGAAGGTGGGCGGAAGAATTTGAGAAGGTCAAGTCCTAATTTGTCCCAATCCAGGTCGGATATCCGTGCAAAGGCCAACAAGCAGCTGACACTTGAGTTCCCCTTGTGATATCGATCACTTCCCGGCTCCAGACTCGTCGCCCACTGTAATGCTGGGTATTAGGGACACGAGCAGGAACGGAGGGCGAAATCTCCGGTCTTTACGCTCTTCACCTAGAGGTCTGAGGGGTGTTAATATCGTTGCAAATCAAAGGGTTCAGAACTGCGATAATTTGATTATTTGGAAAGTGACAATGCTTATGGTCCTAAGTCGATTTTTCCTTTTTTCTTTTACATTATAAGGCTACCCTTTTGCTACATATTCCATCAATTTCCTGCAGCCAAAATTGAAGCCCTTCTACAAACCCAAGCACTTCCAAAAGTTTGGTTTCAGCTGTACCAAAATGCAAGGAATGTAATCATAATATTCCCTGAAAATGCAAGGAATGTAATCATAATATTCCCTGAAAATGCAAGGAATGTAATCAGAATATTCCCTGAATATTCAAGGAATGCAATCAAAATATTCCCTAAACATACAAGGAATGTAATCAAAATATTCCCTGAACATTCAAGGAATGTAATCAAAATATTCCCTGAACGTGTACCGTTCACATTCTTATTCCTCAGTTAGGTCGGGCAGATTCCGGTACTGTGAATTATTGTAGAATAGTAAAATTCTTGTTGAATTGTCAGAAAGTATTGTGGAATAACAGTGCCAGACTGATGGCCCTGACATCTAACTCGGCCAATTTCCTCTTACAGAAATATGATTTGAAAAACATGTTATTGATAGAATGTTTCAAAACATGTAATTTTAAAGGGATAGAGTGCTCTGGTGTTTTATAATAAAATAAGCAACACTCATTTTTTTAAAACGTCCCTTTTACTGCAAGTGTTACTCTAGACAACATAACCGAATGATCACAATACTTAGCACGGATAGGGGAGAAAAATGGAAAGCAAATGGATTGTGTTCGCGGAATGGGACTAATATCATATAAGGAGAAAAGTATCGAAGATTTGGAGAATGGTTGTACTGAAGAAAGAAAAAAAAATTCAAGAGACGAGGATTGCTTAAAGATATGATAAGGTTTGAGGGTGTATTTTAAGCAGCACAAACGTACATGACAATATCTTGGATGAAGCAAAATCAGTGAGGACGACTCAGTTAAAACAGATAAAGATTATTCCTGGGGAATGTGGAGCGAGGCAAGGCGAGAAACTTGAAGAGGAAGATTGAAAAGAAGAGGAATTGCAGAGAGAGAGAGTGGAGGAAGGAAAAAAGAAGTGAAACAATGGCCATAGTAATAATAGAAGAGTCAATTCTTATCAATGTCGAGTTCTTTATATATGTTTTTTAGTTTTTTCAAAAATTGTTTAATTAGTTTCGGGCAGGACATTCTTATGATATTTTATAAATAAATAAGAGTAGCAATGATGATAACAATAATAAAATGAAAAAAAAAAAAGAGACAAAGAAACAAAAAACAGGATACAGCTCCTAGCCCTCAGAGGACTCACGTTTAAAAGTTGAGTTCAAGGCTAAATGCACGTGTATCTAAGTGCCACACTTCCTGCAACAGAGCAGTTGTTTTGAAAAATAATAATAATGATTTTAGAAATCTGGCAATCTGTTTGGCAAGACGCCAGCTCCGTGGCTTTGTGTCTATCCAGTGCCGCTCGCTGTCTGCGCCCAAAGGAAGACCGGTGATCGATGTGAATTTGCCTGATTGCCAACCAATTGATGGATATCCAATCCCATTAAAGTTGGTTCCTTTGCCTGCCTGTCGTGATTCTGCTCAAGTGAATGGGTTTCTTTCTCAAAGACTTCCAGTTCAAGAGTAAAGACAGGAGTGACAGAACGACAGTTCTAGATGAGTGGAGAGTATTGGACAGCCCAGCTCTGTCTTTCCTGGAATGCGGACCGTGTTTATTTGTTTGTTTGTTTGTCTTTTAATAATTGTTTGTTATTTGTTCATAGTATGTTTTTGTCTGTTTCGGTTTATTTTCAAGTGTACTGTCGTAAATCTACAATGAAATCGAATCAGTCAAACTTAGGAGACAAACCTTCGGAATGTCTCTGCAGCTGTGATCATTTACGCCAATCATTTGCATGCATGCATAAACTTCGAAAAAGACTTCATTGAAATACCAAGGCACCAGCGGTAAAGATCAATACCAGTCAACGAGTTTACTGGTTGTCGTGTTGTTTTCAGTTCGTTATAGCGAAAAATATTTTGCAGGTTGTTCATATCAACATTTACTGCGTCTCATCAGCGACTGAGCTTCGGCAACATTCGTAGATATAGAATCCAAGTGAATGTGCTCAGTGTGGCTGAGAGAGAAAGAGAGGGAGGGGGGGGGGCAGGGGCAACGGAGGGAAAAGAGAGCGAGAGCTCTGATAAAAGGACATAATGATGTCAGATACAAAGAGGGAGACACAAAGAGAGAGAGAGAGGGGGGGGGAGAGAGAGAGAGAGAGAGACTCAGATTCTTTTAAATAACATTTCTCATATAAGAATTACCACTGGCGCTTTTAAAATCCTGTAATCAGCCCCAATCATAACATTATTCTAACCTGTTGAATATTTGCCAGTAACATTGAACATTACGTTCAACATCTTGTTCTTTGCTGAGCAGACAAGAGCAGTTTTTAGGCAGTGGCGCGGTCATAATGGAGGCTGGAATTTGCACTTCAACCTCTGTGTAGACCAAGAATACAGCGCAAAAGCTGGTACTAAAGATTTTAAAAGAGTGGGAGAGATTCACATAAATTAGAATTTGGTAAGGGAGAAGATTCAAGAAAGAATTATCAACAATAACGAGGTTTCAAAGACTGATGGAAGCTAACGTCATATTGACAAGCCAAAAAGTGTGGACAGAAATGATTTGAACCTTCGGAGAATATACTGACACGAGATATCAGTTTACTCCATGTGACCCATTCGTTCATTGGCGGCTTATGAAAATTATGCCTTCATATAAACCATCATTCTAGATTTTTATACTTTGAAACCCGCAATGCCCTCCTAGCGCATCTGGCTGTATTTGCAGGGGTTCCCAGTCGGTGGGTCTTGACCCCCTTGTGGGTCGCAAAACCTTTGCCAGGAGGGTCCCATAGACTTGCTAGAGGTGGCTTGAAGTGTAATAAATGTCAGCTCATCTATTAAATTGTTCATGCACTTACATGTCAGTTGTTTTTGTTATTGTTTCAGTGACAAAAAAGGTGTGTTACAGCAGTTCAGAGTCACTAAATGCCATTAGTTTTGCTAATAAATAATTACTGAACTCTTGAGTATGTTTTTTGTTAGATGTTTCTTTCCCTCTTCACCACAGAAGGAAATGTAAATCAAGCTGCTGGTAGTTACATAGTAAAGGGTTGCATGGCTTTCAAGCTTTTGGGTAAGGAGTCACGAGTGAAAAAACATAGGGAACCACTACTGTACTGCCTGTCTCCTTAGGCAGTCCATTCTGCCTTTGGGTTCTTCCCAGTTTAGCTTTGTGATTTTATAGGTATTTTGAAAGTTTTGTTTTGTGATTTGAAGAGAAAAAGAAGCCACGATGTAAGATACTGGAACTCAGATTTGGCTAACAGCTTTTTTTGTTTCTTTTCTTCACATTTTGTGGATATTTCTTATCCAACTCAGTGGTCACGAATATGATGGGTGCCTGAGAAATGCTATTAAATTCTCTCCGTTTGAGAATTTATCAATTGTCGTGCACTATGTAGAGGAAAGTAGAAAACACACACTGCTCGATGCCCCCCCCCCCCCAAAAAAAACGTGAAAATAATCTCAGATCATTAGTTCAACCGTAGAAGTGTCAAGGTGCCGTTTTGGCGAAATCTCACATGATATTTTTCTTTTCCAGATAGCAAATAGCGGCATCACATTAGGTTTCTTTGATAGCGCCAGCCAATAGCGCCAGCCAATCCGATAGCCTGAACTATCAGTTCTGTAAACTGTAGCCTAAGGTTTTTAGCGGACATATTGAAGCTAAAAGAATATGGAATTAAGGTCCTAGTCCCAGCACAGCTGTCATCAGCATTTTTTTAGTTTTTGTGTTATATTTAATTTTATGGAGCCTTTCCAACCCGTTATGGTACGCCTCTGGTAGCGATGAAGTCTGCATGCGGAGGACACATTTGAAAGGTCTTTGATTAAGTAGTTTATTCCTACAAATTGTCCTCTTCTACATTATTAACTTGGCGGTGCTCTGGGTGGATGCGTTTGGATTGAATGGTGGCCAGATTAAAGTGGCCTGGTGAAGGTAAACGAGACGGCCATGTAATAATAGACCCACACTGCTGGCTCGGCCATGTAAACAGGTGTAATTTGATTGTGCCAGTTTTTGCCACACATCCATGCGGAAATTTGGCATGGCCAAATATCTTTGGTGGAAGATAAAATAGTTGGGGAGGGGGGGGGGGGAGTGGATGGAGTGAAAGGAGGATTTTTTTTCTTTTTGACGTTTATTGTGAATTTCTCGATGGACGGAAATGGACGATGAGGGCTCTTGGGCATGGAGAGAAATGAGATTGGGGTTAATGTGTGGTGAGTTGTGAAACATGGGGTAACTCCCACCGGGATTTTGTCTCTGTGAGCATGCGAGCCGGTTATTAGATTCCAAGACTCTGACAAGAAAAACAAAAAGTCCTGCTGATGTTGTAATTATGCAGTTTAGTGCACCTCCCTTACAGATCTTTGACAATCGAGTTAGTGGAAGTGGATCGCCGGCTGATATTTTGATACATTTCTGTTTAACACGTGTTTGATGTGATAGATCTTAATTGCCTGTAACATTTATTGTACATTGTAATATAGATTTTTTTTTTCAACCCTCATGATTGCCATTAATATCTGGAGTGGCGTAATGTTATCTAACTCGTGCTGATGCGCCTTGAAATAAAATTCCAGTACCAGAAGCAATAGGTTTGATGTGCTCTCATTGTTCTTCCTTATCGTTTCTCTTCCGTTCTTTTCTTTTTCACGTGTAGCCGTGGGAAGATCAGAGCAATCGGTCCGAATGGCCAGCAGGCCAGTTCCTAATTTAATAAAGCATTTCAATGGCATGATCAAAGTGAATTCTCCATGTGGAAGTTTTTAGAAAGAATAAACAGTTCAAGGCCGAGACAAGTTAACGAATACCAGCGGGTTAAATTTGCCTTAACTTGTCCATGAACGATAACAGTGTTTTTATTTATGCTTGTATTAAAGGGCGGGACTGATCGATAACCTACGATATTACGTTTGTGTGTGTGGGAGAGGGGGGGGGGAGAGATTATGCTTTGAAAATCTTCTCCGTCTATGCCTGCAGCAATGTCCTAGTGAAAGAAAACTGATAATCAGATGGGCCCATAAGTAATGAACACATGCATCCACCCCCCTCCTCCCCCCCCCCCCAAACGCCCTTATTTAACAGGAAAGAAAAACAGCGTCGTCATTTGTCCTTATTATATTTGAGGCCAGGAAAGATCGATCGAGGTAGGACATTAAGTGTATAGCAAATCTTGCTTTGAAAGTTTTTTTCGTTTACGTCCTCAGCCAGCGACAAAGTTAAATAAATCAAATCCATCAAATGGGCCCACACGAGAGCCCGACTAGTCAAGCCTCTGTGAGGGCTGATCTGATTGAGTGCCGGTTGAGCGGATGTTTGTACAAAAGCGTCACCCGAACGCACTCCGCAAAGCGTTTGTAGTTTGTCAATACTGAGACCAGACTTCCAACTGAGGAATCCATTACGAATGCACGATAATTAATGTTTACCACGTAGTAACTGAAAGTTTGGGAGCACCTGGACTGTGTGAGTGAGAGAAAGTATTTTAACTGTAGAAGTGTCTGGGGGTCGGTCTGCTCAAAAACTGTTCCATTATGTTTGCTTTGTGTATGGATTCCTTTTCAGCCATTAGGTTTCACAAAGTGGCGTTAATTTTCTTGATGACGAGAAAATAAAATCATTATGAAAACGCTGACAGCCCAGCAATTTTTTCTAGTAATCTTTAGGATTACCATATTTGCCTAAGGGGGGGGGGGGGGGGGGTGACAGAACGCTCGAGTAGTGTTATTTGAGTGTGTTATGTAGCCAGTAGAGTATGTGTACTTGCGGATGAGATGTTTGTGATTATCTTGTGCCCGGTTAATAATATCAGTCAGCCTTAGGGCAGCTAGCGGATTCAATATTCTGTTTTGTTTTCGTTATAAATGTAAAGATTTAGTCTCTGTGTTTGCACAGTGGAGTCATCTGAGAGATACGTCGCTGTGTGCAGCCTTGGCGTTTGGTGGAGGGAGGGGGGCTCTATCAATCGATTTAATTTGTTTCAGAACAGGAATGTGGAAGTTCTAGTGTAAGCTGCACCACAAAAGATGCATTTGCAGTAAATGATCGATGCACGAAATAATTGAGGTCAGAAGATTATAGATGCTAATGGATCTGTCGTGGTAACATCGTCCCGTAATTATTAGCCATCCCAAATCTGTTAGAATGCCTGAGATTTTACTCGGAACTGCTATTATGACAAAATCAGATTTACGGTAGTTGACCTTATGTTTATTGCAAGGGATCAGTTTTCAGTTGTTAACTCTTTCACGGTCGTTTGAACTCATTTTGTTAAAGCGAAAAGCTAGCGATCCACCGCTCGACCGTCGTTCCCAGCTCCTTCCCTGGCCATCTCTGTCTCATTGAAGAAACTTTTCTTGACCAGTAATTCTGTGCCACTAAGGAAGAAGCACGACTGTTTTATCCACCCCTGGGAGGCAGAACTTCACTGATTCATTCCAAGGTTAAAAAGATCACCCAAGGAAACCGTGACCTAATTAAGATTAGATCTATGACTTGAAGATATGTGTAATTAACAACCACATACTATGACTATTAACACGGCAAGTAGGTCCTCCATCATTGAACGTTTAAAACAAAATTATAACTGGCTGTATTACTTAGATTTGAAGCAGTTTTTTTAATTTTGCCAAAGGATTTTGCGCTGAAGTTCCTCACCACTGTCGGCAGCTCTTCGGAAAGAATAAGTTAAGGTCTCATTAAATCTTTGGTATCTTAATTCCAACATTGCGAGCAATGCTCAAAGACAGCATGTCTCGATCTTAATAGCAGTTCAGTAGACAATGACTGGCAGTGAGCGCCTGATGTCGAAGAGATGATCAGGTGTGAGGGTATCTATCCTAAAACCTTGGCGCTCTTACCGTTCAAACATCCTTCATAAAACGTCCAACTGCCTGTCCGTAGCTTAATTCTGGAGAATGAAAGGAAGAGAATGAACGAGAAATAGTATGAGAAAGTGGAAGAATATGTAAGAAACAATGTAATAAATCAGACAATGAAATATAAGACATTCGTTTGCTTTGGCATCAGCTAAGATTTTTTCCCCCCAAGAATGAAAGAGATTAAGATGAACTGCATTTTGGACAGTTTTTGATTTTGCTTTTTTTTGCTTTTTTTTTTTTTTTATCATTCTCGTTCGATAATGAGTTTTCAATTGCTTCGGGGTCTGAAAAGAGACCCCCAATCATATTTTGCTAGAGAATGTCTGTTTACTTTTTCCCCCTTTTTGCTCACATCATTGCTGGCATATCATTCCATCCCTTCAAATTAATGTCCGTCCCGGAGGCTATATTTCGATACGCGATCTATTTGTCTATTTTTTCAGCTGTTTATTACCTCACCATCCTTCCATTCATCCATTCATCCGTCCATCTTTCCGTATTTGTGTCCGATAACCCATCTGTCACTCCACGCATCTGTCTTTTGTCTGTCTATCTGTTTGTTTGTGTATCTATCTGCCGTTTGTCTAATGTGTCTATCCGTCTGTCTCATTGTTACTATGTCTCATTGTGAGTTTACTCTCTTCACAACCTGTGTCGGTCTTTCTAGCGTCTTTATGCCCCGTTTTCCTGCAGCATGGTTTGAGAAACTTTAATGATTCGTTTCTGTGTGTCTTTTCACATCATCGTGTCGGATTGTTCCCACTGGCCATAGCAATCATAATGAGACTTACCTCTTTCTGTATATTGAATTCCATTCTACCATCAATTTTGCAGAAAATAAAGATGATTTTTTTCGATGTTTGCAGTGATCATGTTTTCGTCCCTTTCAAATTGAAGGATGTCAAAAGAGACCATTTAGAAAATAACATTTTATTGACCTTTTACTTGTCCTACGCGGTGGGAATATTTATATTGTAATGAAGTATTTCGAGATCGGTCCCATGGCTGAGGCATTTTCGCTCACACGCTGATTTGTGTACGTCATGCTCTGCATATAGCAGGCAGCTCTTAGGCATGATAAGCATTCAGACATGCTCATAAATATCATAATTATAAACAAACCCATGTGTGAGCGAACTATAATCCTTTGGCCATGTGACCGACGTGCAGATACCTTATTGACTCTTACTGAATCTCTCTCTCTCTTCCTCTCTCTCTCTCTCTCTCTCTCTCTCTCTTTGTCTCTCTTGCGTGAGGCCCTGATGTCAGCTGATGTCTGACAATAGATTGTGCGAAATATCGGATAATTCCGATTTTTTAAAAAAGATGGAAAATTATTTTTTGTGTCTTCGCCCCCTGGAAAATTACTTTTTGTGTCTTCGCGCCCTGTTTGTCATTTTTGCATCACCGGGTAATCAACCAAATAAAGTTCTGTTTCCTTCGAACTGTTCACCTCTCAACGGGCTCAACAACATACATCATGGTCACCAAATGAAGTATTCACCATCATTTCGTGAGCACAGCAAGATTTAGGATACATTTCTATTGATACATGCATTTTCTGAGCTCATCCGAAATGAAGAACGTTGTAGAGACATGTGTTTATATTAACCCGCGTGTTCTATGTTAAACCCGGTGACTGGAGCGTGAGAAGGACATGCTATTTTTCCGTGTTTACCACAGCCGTTGATGTCCGCATCAGTAAGAACCACCTTCGCCACAAAGAAACAAAGGCGTTCTCCATCAAACACTTTTTTATTTCCGTCCGTGTGTACAGAGATCGCGCATGTCAGAATCAAGGCATTGTTAGACTGAAAAAGATTCACCTTTGTTTTGTATAGTGAACAAGGTCAAATGATTGTGTCTACTGCTTTCCCCATTTTTGGCAGAGAAAGTGCAAATCTCTAAGAAGTCGGCATTATAAAACTATATAGAACTGATGGACATTTTTTTTTTTTTCCGTGACTTTTATTTGTGACACAATGACTGGTGTTCCTTCTATGACATTGGATGGATGGATGGATGGATGGGTGGATGGATGGATGGATGGATGGATGGATGGATGGGTGGATGGGTGGATGGATGGAAGGACAGATGGATGGACAGACGGACGGACGGACAGAGGGACGGATGGATGGTCGAGGATTTTTTACGAATAGATATGTTTTGTCCATTTATTATTATGCTGTCTGAATGTTAGATTTGCAATTGTCTGTTTTATTTCCTTTTGTTTTTGATGGCTAGGCATGATGTCTTCGCTGTAAACTTTGATTGAGAACCAGCCCTGACGGCCTGTCCTGCCCGAAAGATGGAGCTTCTATCTATTCAATCGGCTGCATTTGTCTGCCACAGAAACAAAAATTAATGATTTTTTTTTTGTATTGATTTTCTGTGCGGTTTTCGGATTCTTCCCTGTCCCCTCCCATCCGAAAGAAAAACATACAATCTTTTCCACCTCCCACGTCCGTTGACGTTCCCTTTCTCTTCCAAGCCCACCGTTCTCCAGATATAATGCATCGTTCTGAAAATTTTCCGATTTCACAGCAGGGTGGGATTACTCCAATCGGGGAGTTAGTTCCATGCCCCTGTGCGGTAATTGCACATTTTCTCCATCAAGGATTTGAGATCTTCCTTCCCCACAGGTTCTAATCCTCATTGGAGAGGTCCGTGTTTTTTGATGTGTGATTTGATGTGCGTTGTGGATTTTCTGTGTGTCTCTCTTGTTTTTCTTTTCTTTCTCTCTTTCTCTTCTTTTTTTTCTGCTTTTCTTTCTTTTTGTTTTGTTTCCTCCTTCCTTTCTTTCTTTCTTTCCTTTGTGTGTGAATGTTTGTTTGTTTATTTATTTCTTTTTATAGTTCTTATTTATTTACTTAATTTCTATTTATCTTTTTATGTATTTATTTATTTTTCAGTTTTATGTTGGTTTTTTTTTATATCTTTATTGATTCAGTTTTGTGTGCGTGCGTGCGTGCGTGCGTGCGTGCGTGCGTGTGTGTGTGTGTGTTTTTTATCACTGTTGAATGGGGTTTTGTTTGCCTGTGGCGAATGTATAAAATTCTTGTTGACTGGACTGTGTTAATTTATGTTAATTTGTCGTGATTGGTCTTCTTGCTGTTCAAACTGTTGTCATTGTTCCTGTGGCAGTTGAGTACTTGAGAGGCAGGAAATTATGTGTGTATAAATGAGCTTTGATGAAAGGGAATCAAAAGTCCAAATGAAGGGTTTCGGGGCAAAATGAGGCAAATCCAAAACCGCCATTTAGCAGAAAAGTGACAATTTGTTGTCCAATAGTTAGTAATCTATCATTAAGCACTCGAATTTTCTGAAGACTTTCGGAAAGGATAAGTCGCGTTTGGTGAAAAGGAAAATTCTTACCATATAGCACTATCACCATTCCCAGTATTGAGGGATATAACTCATTTTTATTTTTTTAATGGCTTTTGTTGCCTTTGCCCTGAGTAAACCCTTCAAATAGATTGTAATGTCCAACTTTGCTCCTGTAATTCAGTTGATAAAACTATTTGTTTAGTTCTTGGCAAGTGCCCTGTGTTGAAAAGAAAACAAAACGTGAACTACTCTGACATAATGATTACTGCAAACAATATAATTAATGGAAGTCCAATAGTTCTGTGTAGTATCACAGTGTGATTAATTTTAGTAATACCCATCTCTGATTATTTTTACATCTGGATGACGTTAGATGTTAGTGGTTCAGTAAATATGCTGGTGTGTTGTTGATTGATCCAACAAAAGAAGTGCCGACAAATACGAACACAGAACTAATATTGAATCAAGATTTCGTCTTTCAAAACTGACCGTGAATCTGTTGGGATAAAGGGCGTGATTCTGCAGAAAGAGAGAGGGGGGAAACACAGAAAGATAGAGAGAGGGAGAGACAGACAGCGAAAGAGAGAGAGAGAGAGAGACAGACAAAAAGAGAGACAGAGGGAAAGAAAGTCGACAGGAGAGATGTGCCAGTTATACACAATTGTTTTCAGTTACTTTTTTAACACCCCAGTCCGTCATTACTACAACATCTAATTGAAGCATAGTCAAGTTGGCGTGAAACAAACGCAACATTTACTCAAGTTGTCGGGTCATTTATGGACCACGTACAAACAAAGCAAAGCATGATAATGAATGTGATGTGTAATAAAAACTGCATGGAACGGACAACTCCAATTAACGGTAGTTATGATTTTAAGAATTTGTTAGTTTTGCTGCTGTTGTTGTTGTTGTTGTTGTTGCTGCTGCTGCTGCCGCTGCTGCTGTTGTTGTTGTTGTTGTTGTTGTTGTTGTTGTTGTTGTTGTTGTTGTTGTTGTTGTTGTTG